>PVHP010016558.1:0-11789 GCA_004024765.1 Zapus hudsonius
TATGACTGTGGTGGCTCCTCTCTTGCCAGGATCTGGGTCATCGGCCTACGGTGGGTTGGTAGGGTTAGATGGGCCACAGCTCTCTCGTTGCATCCTGAAAAACACAAACACATTTGGCTTATCCTGAGTTGGTTGAATGGCTGTGGCTATGGGTCCCTTGTTCATCCCGTCCTTCTCTGCAGGGTTCCATATGGATCCTACACAATATGACTGTGGTGACTCATCTCCTGCCATGATCTCATCTTTTGGCCTGCTGTCGGGTGGTAGGATTATATGGTCCACAGCTCACTCACTATATCCTGAAAAATACAAACACAATCTCCATCGGAGAGGGAGAACAGTATAGGTTAACAAATATACACCATTCTGGATTACCTAGTTTCTATTTTTAGTAGCCTCCCTGTCAGACGTTCACATAGTGCATCTTTTCTTGGGAGCCCAAGAGTATGGGATCCAGTTCATATTGCCCTAAATCCCCATTTCCAATCAAGGGTTCCCCATCACTAAGTGAAATATTTGGCCAAATTTAATGGCTGTTGATTGTCTCCCCCAGGCCCAGGCTCCTTCATTGCACAATTGCTCCTTTCTTGGTTTGCTGTTCTCTCGAAGTAGGAACAGTATCCAGCCTATTCACGGCCGCAGACAATGTTTCATGCCAATGGTCTGTTTACTCCAGTTATCGCCAATCAGCTTCCCCTGGCAGCTTGTGCACTGCCCTCCAGCCCTATTCTAACTGCCATCGGGGGGTTGGTTACCATTCCAGACCTCGCTGGGACTCTCGATGAAGATCGATGGCATTCTGCGATTTCTTCAGCAACAGGATTTCGTCTCAGGCCTGGGGAGGGCGTTCAAGAGCCTTGACAGAATTCTGTCTTGTTTTTGGAACCTCTTGGGTCACTTTGGTCAACAGCTCAGTGAGGGAAGGGACCGGTGACTGGGACCAGGGGCTTTCAGACTGCTCAATTATTCACAGACTTAAACATTCTCCCCTGCTATTCATGACCCCTCTTGCCAGTTGACACCCACTATTTACTCTTTAGGTTATAGTATGCTCTTGAGGATTTTATGTTTTTGAACCTAATTTGGATTGGCCTCCTGCTTAAGCCATTCCCCTCCCCCCTTCCCTTACCCCTCATTCATAACATCTCACTTCTTTCTATAAGTCTGCATAACGAAAACAGTTATACTGATTAAGGACCGCATGAGGGAGAGCATGCGGCATTCAATTCTCTGTTATTTCAAGTGTTCGCCTAGTAAGGTCTACTCAAAGTCAGACCATTTTTTCCTAAATTTCGATATGTCATTTTTCCTTTCAGCTGAGTAGACTTCCATCTTATAAATATACCACAGTTTCGCTGTCCATGCCTCCATAGATGGGCATTTGGGTTAATTCCAATTTTTGGCTATTATGAATTGAGCTGCTATAAATGTAGTTGTACAAAATTTTCTGCATCGAGATGTGGCATCCTGCAGGTAGATGCCTAGTAGAGGGATAGCTGGGTCCATTGGTAGTTCTATGTCCATTCTGTCTAGAAGTCTCCACACTGCTTTCCATAGTGGTTGAACAAGTTTGCAATCCCACCAGCAGTGAATGAGGGTTCCTTTTTCCCCGCATCCTCGCCAGCAACGATTGTTGTTGGTTTTCTTTATGATTGCCATTCTAAAGGGGTAAGATGGTATCTCATTGTGGTTTTAATTGCCATTTCCCTGATACTTAAGTATGCTGAGCACTTTCATAAATGAGTCAAGGCCATTTGTGTTTCCTCCTCCGTGAATTCTCTGTGGAGATCAGTACCCCATTTTGTGAGGGGGCATTTTGGGTTTTTGTTAATAATTTTTTTGAGTATTCTGTAGGTTTTTGAAATTAGGCCTCTGTCAGAGTTGTGGCTGGCGAAAATCATTTCCCAATTTGAAGGGGGTCTATTGGCTCTGAGTGTGGTTTGTTTGTCTGTACAGAAGCTTCTGAGCCTGAACAGGTCCCATTGGTTAAGTGTTTGTCGTATTTCCTGGGCTGCTGGAGATTTGCTCAGGAAAATTTTTCCCAATCCTATTTCATGCAGAGTACCTCCAATTTTTTCTTCCAGGGTATTCAGGGTTACCGGGTTTATATTAAGATCTCTGATCCATTTGGAGTTGATTTTAGTGCACGGTGAAATGAGTGGGTCTAATTTCATTTTTTTACACGTGTTTATCCAATTCCTCTAGCACCATTTGTTAAAGATGCTATCTTTGGCCAATCGTACATTGTTGGCCCCCTAGTCAAAGACCAGATAACTGAAATTACTTCCATTTAAAGCTGGGTCTTCAATTCTGTTCCATTGATCTTTCTGTTTTTATGCCAGTACCATGCTGTTTTCATTACTATGGCTTTGTAAGATGTTTTCAAGTCAGGCATGGCGATGCTTCCTGAGTAGGAGTTCTTACTTAGAATGATTTTGGCTGAGGTTTTTTGCCTTTCCAAATAAATTTAGAGATTATTTTTTCTATGTCTGTGAAGTAAGAGGTTGGGATTTTTATCAGAATAGCATTGAATCTGTAGATCGCTTTTGGCAGGATTGCCATTTTTACTATATTGATTCTCCCTATCCATGAGCATGCAATATCTTTCCATCTTCTCATGTCCCCCTCTATTTCCTTCTTAAGTCTTTCAGTATTTTCCTTATATAAGTCCTTTAAAACCTTGGTTAGTGATATTCCAAGGTATTTGTTTTTCTTAGAGATTATAGAAAATGGGACAGTCTCTCTGAAGTCTTTTTCTGTCTGCTTGCCTTCTGCGCATAGAAAGGCTACTGAATTTGTGTGTTAATTTTGTATCCTGCCACATTGCTGAAGGCATTAATCACCTTCAAGAAGTTACTGATGCTATTACTTGGGTCTGATATATAAAGGATCATGTCATCTGCAAAGAGGGATAGTTTAATTTCTTCCTTTCCAATTTGTATTCCTTTTATGTCCTTCTCTTGTCTTAATGCTTGGGCTAGAGCTTCAAGCCCTATGTTAAAGAGCAGTGGTGAGAGTGGACAGCCTTGTCTTGTTCCTGAATTGAGTGGGAACTCCTTGAGTCGTTCCCCATTGAGAATGATCTGTGTTTTAGGAGATTTGCAAATTGACTTTATTAAATTGAGAAATAGGCCATCTATGCCTATTCTTTCGAGAGCTTTGAACATGAAGAGGTGTTGAATTTTGTCAAAAGCCGTCTCTGCATCTATTGAGATAACCATGTGGTTTTTGTGTTTGAGCCGATTAATGTGGTGTATCACATTTATCGACTTGCATATGTTGAACCATCCCTGCATCTCTGGAATAAAGCCAACTTGGACAGGATGGATAATATTTTTGATATAGCGTTGTATCCAGTTTGCTAGGACTTTGTTCAGGATTTTTGCATCTAAGTTAATCAGAGATATGGGTCTACAGTTGTCTTTTCTTGTTGCATCCTTGCCTGGTTTGGGGATTAGTGCAATGGAAGCTTCATAGAAGGTGTTTGGAAGCCTTCCCTCTTTTTCTATGCTTCTAACAAGCTTCAGAAATAGTGGTTTCAGCTCTGTGATGAAGGCTTGGTAGAATTCAGCTGAGAGACCATCTGGTCCTGGGCTTTTCCTTTTGGGAAGGTTTTTGATTACATCTTCAATCTCTGTGGGTGTGATAGGTCTATTTAATGCTTTTATCTGCTCTGGGTTAAGCTTTGGCAGTTGGTAGGTGTCAAAAAACCTGTCCATTTCTTCCAGGTTCTCTAAATTTGTGGAGTAGAGGTTTTGGAAGTATGACCTGATGATTCTTCGAATGTCTTTTGGATCTGTTGTGATCTCACCATTGTCCTTTCTGATTTTGTTGATTTGGGTTTTCTCATTTCTTTGTTTGATTAGATTGGCCAGAGGTGTGTCAATCTTATTAAGTTTTTCAAAGAACCAACTCTTTGATTTATCTATTTTTTCAATTGTTTTCTTTATTTCCAATTCATTAATCTCAGCTCTGATTTTAATTATTTCCTTTTGTCTCGAGCTCTTCGGGTTAGCTTTTTCCATCTGTTCCAATGCTTTTAGGTGGGTCGTTAGGCTATTGATTTGAGACCTTTCTGTCTTTGATATGAAGGCATTTAGCACGATGAACTTTCCCCTCAGGACTGCCTTCATTGTGTCCCATAAGTTCTGATATGATGTGTTTTCATTATCATTTAATACTAGGAAATTCTGAATTTCCTGTTTTATTTCTTGGATGACCCTATCATTTTTTAGGAGCACATTATTCAGGCGCCAGTACTTTGTGTATTTTCTGGATTCTGTTCCATTGTTAACTTCTACCTTTAATGCACTGTGGTCTGATATGATGCAAGGAACTACCTCCATCTTCCTGAATTTGTTTAGGGAAGATTTGTGACATAAGATGTGATCAATTTTAGAAAAGGTCCCATGTGCTGCTGAGAAGAATGTATATTCTGTGTCTTTGGGGTAGAACGTTCTGTAAATATCTGTTATTCCCAGCTGATCAATAGTGTCATTAAGTTCTGTTATGTCCCTATTGATCTTCTGTTTGGTTGATCTGTCTAGAGCTGATAAAGGTGTATTAAAGTCTCCTACTATGGTGGAATTGGGGTCTATTTCTGCTTTATTTTTGAGTAGGGTTTCCTTTATGAACTGTTTTGCACCCAAATTTGGTGCATATATGTTGATGATTGTGACATCTTCCTGGTGGATCCTTCCTTTGTTGAGTAAGAAGTGACCATCATTTTCCTTTTTAATTGATTTTGGTGTAAAGTCTATTTTGTCAGAGATTAGTGTAGCCACACCTGCTTTCTTTTTACTTCCACATGCCTGATAAACTGTTTTCCATCCATTAACTCTAAGAAGGTTGCTGTCTTTGGAAGTTAAGTGCGTTTCCTGAAGCCAGCAGATGGAAGGGTCCATTTTTCTGATCCACCCTGCAAATCTGTTTCTTTTTATAGGGGAGTTAAGTCCATTTATATTCAGTGATATAACTGTGAGGTTTGCTTTGAGCCCTGCCATGATGAAGGGATAATGTGGGTTTTGTCTGTGCTGTTGTTATTAGCACACTGACTGTGAATGTCGTGTCTGATCTCTGGTATTCTTCTGAGGAAGAAATCTTTTTTCTTCTGTATGGTATATCCCTTACAGGAGCTTCTGAAATTGTGGCTTTGTTTTGAAATAGTTGTAGAGCTGCTTTATTTCATGGAACACTTTTACTTCTCCATCTATCAGGAGGGATAATTTTCTGGGTACCGTAGTCTAGGTTGAAAGCCATACTTCTTTAGGGCCTGAAAAGCATTATTCCAAGCTCTTCTGGCTTTCATGGTTTCTAATGAGAAGTCTGAGGTAAGTCTGATGGCTTTCCCCCCGTAAGTTTGTCTGCTTTCCTCTAGCAGCTTTGAGTATTTTCTCTTTGCTTTCTATGTTAGGCATCTTAATTAAAATGTGTCTTGGAGAATTTCTCTTCATGTCAAGTCTGTTTGGGGTCCTCTGGGCTCATTGAAAGTTGAGTGGACTTTCTCTTGTTAGATAGGGAAAGTTTTCTTGAATAATTCTGTTGAAGATATTTCCTATGCCCTTAGCCTGGGCTTCTTCTCCCTCTGGGATCCCCATGATTCTAATATTGGTCCTCTTTATTTTACCCCATATATCCCTCAAATTGTGCTCTCTTGATTTCTTGAATTTATTGAAACCTATGACATCATGATTAATTCCTTCTGATTTGTCTTCTACTTCTGAAAGTCTGTCCTCCAGATTATCAACCCTGGGACTGAATGATTCAAGGGAGTTTTTTAGTATTTCTTCTTCATTTTTGGTTTCTGCTATAAGTTTATTAATAGCCTGTAATTCTTTAGTGAGATCCAATTTCCAGTCTATTTTTGTTTTTGCTTGGGATTCCTGATAATAATTTTTTAGTTTTCTTAAGTCCTCATCAAATTTAATTAATTGATTGTCCAGCTCTTCTCTTAGTTTATTAATCTTTAATTCACTTAATGTATTTCTGAATTCGTTCATATTTCTCTCCATCAAATTCAGTCTGGAGTCTGTGGTTGAGTAGGAATGCTTCATCTCATTCATGACTTTTCTCATAATTTCCATATCAGCCCTTAACTGCATCATATCTGCATTGCTGTTTTGGTCAGGAGTCATATTATTCTATCTCTGCAATGTGTATGAGCTCCTTCCCCTTCCTTGCCACTTTTGTGTTCCATAATGGGACTAGTGGCCCAGGTTTGGGAAGTTACGTTTTTCCTTTGGTTTCTGCCCATGCCCAAATAGGGAAGTGGGACTCAGTGGTCCCGACGCTGAGGAGAGGCTGGGCGGGCCTTGACCTGGGGCCTGGATCCCAGTCAGGCAACCAAACCTCTGCGGAGAGACAACTCCTCCCCTCTCAGACCGTGGAGAGGACCACCTCTGAGGACCGGTTGCTCCCGCGGGGGAAGTCACTCAATTGGCGCCAAGGACCCGGAACCCGCGTGAGGGGACAAAGGTGTGAGCCCTGGGTGCACTAGGCCCAGCCAGCTTTGTGTTCCCCTGCAGAGCTGAGAGCAGCTGGGGAACCCTGCTGTGGTCCTGAAGCCGAAGCTGAGGAGAGCCCGTGAGCCGGGGCCTGGATCCCAGTCAGGCAACCAAACCTCCACGGAGAGACAACCCCTCCCCTCTCAGATCGTGGAGAAGACTACGTCTGAGGACCGGGTACTTCCGCGGGGGAAGCCACTCAATTGGCGCCAAGGACCCGGAACCCGCCACAAGGAGACAAAGGCGTGAGCCCTGGGTGCACAAGGCCCAACCAGCTCCATGCTCCCCTGCAGAGCTGAGAGCAGCTGGGGAACCCTGCTGTGGTCCTGAAGCCGAAGCCGAGGAGAGGCCATGACCCGGGGCCTGGATCCCAGACATATAACCAGACCTCCGCGGACAGACAACCCCTCCCCTCTCAGATCGTGTAGAGGACCACGTCTGAGGACCGGGTGCTTCCGCGCGGGAAGCCATTAAATTGGCGCCAAGGACCCGGAACCCGCCGCGAGGGGATAAAGGCTTGAGTCCTGGGTGCACAAGGTCCAGCCAGCTCCGTGCTCCCCTGCAGAGCTGAGAGCAGCTGGGGAAGCCTGCTGTGGTCCCGAAGCTGAAGCCGAGGAGAGGCCATGACTTGGGGCCTGGATCCCAGTCCGGCAACGAAACCTCCCCGGAGAGCATGGAATCTGCAGCGAGGGGATAATGGTGGGAGCTAGTGGGGGGGAGGGCTCAGCCCTCTGCTCCACAGGGGAGCAGAAAGCTGCTGGAGAACCCCGTCTGCTCTGGCCCAGGGGTTGGGGAGGGAGGGAGAGCCTGAACTCGGGTCCGGCTGGTGTCCAAAGCCTGGATACCAGCTGAAGAGATCAAACCTTTCCGGAGAGTCCTGGCGACGCTGTTACTTGTCCACCATCTTGCTCTGCCCCCCTAAATTTCGATATGTCATTTTTTCCTTTCAGCTGAGTAGAATTCCATCATGTAAATATACCACAGTTTTGCTGTCCATTCCTTCATGGATGGGCATTTGGGTTGATTCCAATTCTTGGCTATTATGATTTGAGCTGCTATATACATAGTTGTACAAAATTTCTGCATTGAGATGTGGCATCTTGCAGGTAGATGCCTAGTAGAGGGGTAGCTGGGTCCATTGGAAGGTCTATGTCCATTCTGTTCAGAAGTCTCCACACAGCTTTCCATAGCGGTTGAACAATTTTGCAATCCCACCAGCAGTGAATGAGGGTTCCTTTTTCCCCCGCATCCTCGCCAGCAACGATAGTTGTTGGTTTTCTTTATGATTGCCATTCTGACAGGGGTAAGATGGTATCTCATTGTGGTTTTGATTGGCATTTCCCTGATATTTAAGGATGCTGAGCCCTTTCTTAGATGAGTCAAGGCCATGTGTATTTCCACTTCTGTGGATTCTCTGTTGAGGTCAGTACCGCATTCTGTGAAGGGGCATTTTGGGTTTCTGTTATTAATTTTTTTTTAGTTCTCTGTAGATTCTGGAAATTAGGCCTCTGAGTTGTAGCTGGCGAAAATCATTTCCCAATTGGAAGGGGGTTTATTGGCTCTGATTATGGTTTGTTTGTCTGAACAGAAACTTTTGAGCCTGATCAGTTCCCATTGATTAAGTGTTGTTGTATTTCCTGGGCTGCTGGAGATTTGCTCAGGAAATTTTTCCCTACACCTATTTCATGTAGAGTTCCTCATACTTTTTCTTCCAGGGTGTTCAGAGTTAGTGGATTCATATTAAGGTCTCTGATCCATTTGGAGTTGATTTTTGTGCATGGTGAAAGGAGTGGGTCTATTTTCATTTTTGTACACGTGTTTATCCAATTCATCCAGCACCATTTCTTGAAGATGTTATCATTGGCCAAGCATTTATTGTTGGCCCCCTTGTCAAAGACCAAATAACTGATGTTACTTCCTATTAAAGCTGGGTCTTCAATTCTGTTCCATTGATCCGTTGTTCTGTTTTTATGCCAGTATCATGCTGTTTTCGTTACTATGGCTTTGTAGTATGTTTTGAAGTGAGGCATGGTGATACCTCCTGAGTAGGATTTTTTATTTAGAATAGATTTGGCTATCTGAGTTCTTTTGCCCTTCCAAATAAATTTAGAGATTATTTTTTCTATGTGTATGAAAAAAGAGGTTGAGATTTTTATAGGCATGGCATTGAATCTGTAAATCGCTTTTGGCAGGATTGCCATTTTTACTATATTGATTCTCCCTAACCATGAGCATGCAATATTATTCCATCTTCTCACATCCCCCTCTATTTCCTTATTGTGTGTTTCAATATTTTCCTTATATAAGTCCTTGACAACCTTGGTTAGTGATATTCCATGGTATTTCATATTCTTTGAGGCTATAGAAAATGGGACAGTCTCTCTGATGTCTTTTTCTGTCTGCTTGTCTTCTGCATATAGGACGGCTACTGATTTTTGTGTGTTAATTTTGTATCCTGCCACATTGCTGAAGGCATTAATCACCTTCAAGAGGTTACTGATACTATTCTTTGGGTCTGATATATAAAGGATCATGTCATCTGCGATGAGGGATAGTTTAATTTCTTCCTTTCTGATTTGTATCCCTTTTATGCCCTTCTCCTGTCTTATCGCTTGGGCTAGAACTTCAAGCACTATGTTAAAGACCATTGGTGAGAGTGGGCAACCCTGTGGGAATTCCTTGAGTCATTCCTCATTGAGAATGATTTGTGCTTTAGGAGTTTTGTAAATTGTCTTTATTAAATTGAGGTATAGGCCATCTATGCCTATTCTTTCCAGGGTTTTGAAAATGAAGTGGTGTTGAATTTTGTCAAAAGCCTTCTCCGCATCTATTGATATAACCATGTGGTTTTTGTGTTTGAGCGGATTAATGTGATTTATTACATTTATAAACTTCCATATGTTGAACCGTCCCTCCAACTCTTTGATTTATCTATTTTTAATCGTTTTCTTTATTTCCAATCCATTAATCTCAGCTCTGATTTTAATTATTTCCTTTCGTCTTGCGCTCCTCAGGTAAGATTTTTCCGTCTGTTCCAATTATCTTAGGTTGGTGGTTAATCGATTGATTTGAGACCTGTCTTTGATATGAAGGCATTTAGCACAATGAACTTTCCCCTCAGGACTGACTTCATTGTGTCCCACAAGTTCTGATAAGATGTGTTATCGTCATCATTAATTAATAGGAAATTCTGAATTTCCTGTTTTATTTCTTGGATGACCCTATCATTTTTTAGGAGCGAGTTATTCAGGCACCAGTACTTTGTGTATTTTCTGGATCCTGTTCCATTGTTAATTTCTTCCTTTAATGCACTATGGTCTGATATGATGCAAGGAACTACATTAATCTTCCTGAATTTGTTTAGGGAACACTTGTGTCCTAGGATGTGATCAATTTTAGAAAAAGTCCCATGCACTGCTGAGAAGAATGCATATTCTGTGTCTTTGGGTAGAACGTTCTGTAAATATCTGTTATCCCTAGTTGGTCAATGGTGTTATTAAGCTCCGCTATGTCCCTGCTGATCTTCTGTTTGGTTGATCTGTCTAGAGCTGATAGAGGTGTATTAAAGTCTCCTACTCTGATGGAATAAGAGTCTATTTCTGCTTTATATTTGAGTAGGGTTTCCTTTATGAACTGTGTTGCACCCAAATTTGGTGTATATATGTTGATGATGGTGATATCTTCCTGCTGGATAATTTCTTTGATGAGTAAGAAGTGACCATCATTATCCTTTTTAAATGATTTTGGTGTAAAGTCTATTTTGTCAGAAATTAATGTAGCCACACCTGATTTCTTTTTACTTCCACATGCCTGATAAACTGTTTTCCATCCTTTTACTCTAAGAAGATTGCTGTCTTCAGAAGTAAAGTGCATTTCCTGAAGGCAGCAGATGGAAGGGTCCATTTTTCTGATCCATCCTGCAAATCTGTGTCTTTTTTATAGGGGAGTTAAGTCTATTTATATTCAGTGATATAACTGTGAGGTTTGCTTTAAGCCCTGCCATGATGAAGGGTTAATGGAGGTTGTTGTCTGTGCTGCTGTTATTAGCACATTGATTGTGATTGTCATGTCTGACCTCTGGTACTCTTCTGAGGTAGATTTCTTGATTCTTCTGTGTGGGATATCTCTTGCAGTACCTTCTGAAATTGTGGCTTTGTTTTGAAATATTCGTAGAGCTGGTTTACTTTATGGAACACTTTCACTTCTCCATCTATTAAGAGGGAGAGCTTTGCTTGGTACAGTAGTCTAAGTTGAAAGCCATACTTCCTTAGGCCCCGAAAAGCATTATTCCAAGCCCTTCTTGCTTTCATGGTTTCTAATGAGAAGTCTGAGGTAAGTCTGATGGCTTTTCCTTTTTAAGTTACAGTTTGCTTTCCTCTAGCATCTTTGAGTGTTTTCTCTGCTTTCTATGTTAGGCATTTTAATGAAAATGTGTCTTGGAACAGAATTCTGTCAAGGCTCTTGAACGCCATCCCCAGGCCTGAGACAAAATCCTGTTGCTGAAGAAATCACAGAATGCCATCGATCTTCATCGAGAGTCCCAGCGAGGTCTGGAATAGTAACAAACCCCTAGATGGCAGTTAGTGAAGGGAATGAGGGCATTGCACAAGCTGCCAGGGGAAGCTGATCGGCGAAACAGACCATAAAACATAAAATATAGGCATAAATATAAATATATATAGGCATAAAACATAGTCTGCGGCCATGAATAGGCTGGATACTGTTCCTACTGGGAGAAAACAGCAAACCAAGAAAGGAGCAATTGTGCAATGAAGGAGCCTGGGCCTGGGGGAGACAATCAACAGCTACTAAATTTGGCCAAATATTCCACTCAGTGAGGGGGAACCTTTGATTGGAAATGGGGATTTAGGGCAATATGCACCGGATCCCATACTCTTAGGCTTCCAAGGAAAGATGCACTATGCGAACATCTGACAGGGAGGCTACTAAAAATAGAAAGTAGGTAATCCAGAATGCTGTATATTTGTTAACCTATACTGTTCTCCCTCTCCGATGGAGATTGTGTTTGTATTTTTCAGGATATAGCGAGTGAGCTGTGGCCCATATAACCCTACCACCCGACAGCAGGCAAAAAGCTGAGATCATGGCAAGAGTTGAGCCACCACAGTCATATTGTGGAGGATCCATATGGAACCCTGCAGAGAAGGTCGGGATGAACAAGAGACCCATAGCCACAGCCATTCAACCAACTCAGGATAAGCCAAATGTGTTTGTGTTTTTCAGGATGCAACAAGAGAGCTGTGGCCCATCTAACCCTACTAACCC
>PVHP010016558.1:11889-35788 GCA_004024765.1 Zapus hudsonius
GAGATCCTGGCAAGAGAGGAGCCACCACAGTCATATCGTGGAGGATCCATAGGGAACCCAGCAGACAATGACAGATGAACAAGGGACCTATAACCACAGCCATTCAATCAACACAGGATAGGCCAATGAGACAGAAACCAAGGATTTTCGACACAAGGACCCCTAAGCTCGCAACATTAAAGCAGCCTTAATACTCACCTACCACAAATCAGGGAACTGAGCGGAAGAGGGGGCGGAAAGACTGTGAGAGCCGTGGTGGGGGAGACAGTCCAGAGGCATGTCACCCATCAGTAACAACACACTCGGGCCAGGAAGACCGGGCTGAGTACTAGGATATCCAGGGTACCTTGCCACAAGGACTAATACAGACAGCCCACGGAGGAGGATATCCAACAGATCAGGGATGGGGAGGGGGAAATTGGGGAATTCGGGATAACAACTCATGGTTTGCCCACTAAATAATGTAACTCATTATGGACAATAAATATATTTTTAAAAAAATGTGTCTTGGAGAATTCCTCTTCATGTCCTGTCTGTTTGGAGTCCTCTTGGCTCCTTGAAGGTTGAGTGGGCTTTCTCTTGTCAGATAAAGTTTTCTGGAATAATTATGTTGAAGTTATTTCCTATGCCCTTAGCCTGGGCTTCTTCTCCCTCTGGGATCCCCATGATTCTAATATTGGGCCTCTTTATGGTATCCCATAGATCCCTCAAATTTTGCTCACTTTATTTCTTGAATTTATTAAAACCTATGATATCCTTATTAATTCCTTCTGTCTTGTCCTCAGCTTCTGAGAGTCTGTCCTCCAGATTGTCAACTGTGGGATCATTGATTCAAGGGAGGTTTTTAACAACTCCACTTCATTTTTGGTTTCTGCTATAATTTTGTTTATAGTCTCCAATTCTTTGGTGAGATCCAATTTCCAGTCTATTTTTGTTTTTGTTTGGGATTCCTGAAAATCATTTTTAAGTTTTCTTAAGTCCTCATCAAATTTAATCAACTGATTGTCTAGCTCCTCCCTTAGATGGTTCACCTTCAATTCGCTTTATTTGTTTCTGAATTCATTCATATTTCTCTCCATTAAATTCAGTCTGGAGTCTATCCTTGAGTTGGTAAGATTCATGTTATTCATGTCTTTTCTCAGAATTTCCATAGCAGTCATCAACTGCTTTATCTTTGCATTGCAGTTGTGGTCAGGAGTCATATTATTCTCTCTTTGGTATTGTATATTTGCTACCTCTACTTCCTTGCCACTTTCTTATTCCATAGTGGGACTAGGGGCCCTGAGTTGGGGAGTTTCGTCTTTGATTTCTGTGGGTTTTTTTCGTTGGTTTCTGCCCATATCCAGGTAGGGGAGTGGGACTCAGGCACCCTGGGGAGTACTGTTCAGCCCGCTTTGCTGGGTCCTCCCTTCAGTGGCCCAGGGTCCTTGGTGCCTGCTGAAGTCACCTATGTCCTCCCAGTAGTGGTGTGAGGTCCCAGCCTTAACTGGCCTCTGCCCTCTCAGGAGTGGTAGCAGTTCCTGGGTATCTGCCAAAAGCCTGGCCCTGCCCATGGCTGCAGTCCTGAGTGGGTTTCCGGAAGCAAGATAGGTCAGTTTGCCATAGAAGTGCGTCTGCCTGTGTGTGTGTGTGTGTGGGGGGGGGGTTTGCGGAGATAAGTGCACCCGATCGGGATCCGATGGGGTGCTGGAGGGAGGGCCCCCTCCGGGAGGGATAGGTGCTCAGCTGGCAAGGGCTGGGGAAGCAGAAGACAGGCCGATGGCAGGAGCTTGTGGTGGGGAAAGGGCTCTGTTCCTCTGTGGGGCAGAAAGCCACTGGGGAACCCTGTCTGGGCTGGTGACTTAGCTGGAGAGAGGGTAGGCTTGGGTTCAGGGCCAGCTGGGGTCTGGGGTTTGGATCCCAGCTGGAAAATCAAACCTTTACGGAGAGAGTCCTGGCGAGGCTGCTACTCGTCTGCCATCATCTGTCCATAAATGTTTTTAAAAAAGAATTTTCTGCTCTGCACCCTAAAATGCAACAACACCCCCGTCAAAGTCTGAGTCCGCCAAAGTCCAATTTGGCAAACCAGTGAGTTTAATGAGCTTGCAGAGCATTGTAAGAGGTTACATACAGTACAAAGCAGACACATCACCAGCAAGTTTCACCCTAGCCTGGATGACAATTCCCCCAATTCCTGTATTGATGGAGTCTCCCCCTTCTACACACTATATATTCTAGTATCTCTCAAACTCATGGCACCACATGCAGTGGGGGAAGAATCACAGCTGGCTGAGAGGCACAGGAGGGAGTTATCACAGGTTAGGGCTGATGACCCTCCCCACCCCCTTTCAAGTCTCTTGCTAGTGGTCATATTTGCTTCTAACAACAGGGATTCAGTGGCTGTTATGCTTGGAGAACACCACTCTACAACACAGCCCTATTAACATTTGAGGCCAAACGACCATTTGCTATAGGGGAGGGCTATTCTGTGAATTGTAGGATGGTTAGCAACATCCCTTGCCTATCCACACTAGACACCAGTGGCACTCCTCAGTTACAAACAACCCTAAGTATCTAGATTTTGCCAAATGTCCCCTGATGGGCCAAAGGCAGAATGGTACCCAGTTGAGAAGGATTAGGTTACACCTTTAGTAGAAACAGGGTGGTTGGAGATCTGCTTAGGGTTAGAAATGCTGGCAGGACTACCAATTCACCAATCTCCCCACTCTCCCTCAGTGGGAGGAATCAGCACAGCAGACTTACAGAAAGGAAAAGGAGAGATGCTGCAGTGACACAGAGAGCAGCATGGAGCTGTGAAGAGGACTGTTATATCACAAACTTTAATGGGCATCTCTCACATAGACTATAATGTGAATAATGTGCCCTGAAGGTGTGTCTGTACATAAACTACTTAAAAGCTTTAATCATCCTAAATACTGAATATTCTGTGAATTCTGATTCTTTTCCGTTCTACCTCACCCTCCATATACATACACACTAATGCCTCACATATATGTGAGGGACAGAGAGTTTATCAAACTAATTGCTAGGAAGCATGTAAGAGTCAGAGGCAGCAAAGATAAAAACATCAGTCCCTCCACTATCACCTCTGCCTCTCAATCTCCAGAAAGAGCAGGATCCAGGATCTCAACACAGATGAGTTGAAGATCAAGCCAATTTCATTTGAATTTCAAAGACCCTGCATCACTGTTCACTGGGTCTGTATTCAATTTGCTTTGCTTCCTTTATTCTATTCCATAGGCATTATCTTACCTCCCCTTGGCTTTCCTTCAGCCTTGGACTTTTGATTAAATCCAATATAGGAGTGGAAGCATTTAGTCCATTCTGAAAAGATGGAAGTAGTGTACCCCAGGAATAAGGGGTGCATTCTCTCTAGAAAACTCTAAAATAATAAAACAGATGAAAAGTCATCTTTTATTATCAACATGCAGGTTTTTGTAATTCCAAACAACATCAATGATAAAATACTATTTTGCCCTCACAAAACAATTTTATTAGTCCATGTTGATTTTGTCAATAATTACTATTAAAAACAATTATGGCTGTTACTGATATATATAATCATGGACAGATATATGTCTAAGATATATATAAATATAAAATCTCTGACATATATCAAATATTCCTGTTCTGCTGCTCATGCTACAGCTACAGTATTCTCACCTGTAAGTATTAATGTTGACACTCCTAGAACATCTCATAATTAAGAAACAATATGGCAGGACTCCAAAGTTTCAGTTTGGCATGGAGCTATTATACATACAGCATTTTCTCCTGCAGGCTTGGTGATGTCTCAAAATTGTTAAATAAATTCACTAAGCAATCTTGTTCAAAAGACACTGGATATTTCAACTTCAGTTCCAAATTCTATTTCTTCACTTTGATAATTTTTTTTGGCAAAAGAGAGTCCCACCCAACTATGTTGTGAGCAAGCAGAGGACACAGCTATACAAAATCAACAGCATGACAAGATGGAAACAGCTGTGCAATAGTGGCACCCAGCCTAGGTGGACAACCAACAGCACTTTGATTGGCTAAAAGATCAGCTCAGAGCAAGGAACCCATAGTTGGAACTGGGATCCAAGTCAGAATCCTATATGGAGACCAAGAATCTGGGCTCCAAGGAGAAACTCCCACTAACCGTGGGCATAAAGACTCTACCCATCAAAATCTCTCCAAATCAACAATGCGTATCCCATTCAACTTATGCTGGTCTCACTCTCTGTTAGAGAATCTTTTTCTATTTTTCATAAGGCAGCTACAGCCAAGGAGATAAAGCACCCCTCACACATCAACTAGGGCCCAGGTAAAATAACAGAGGAATTGACAAGATGAGCAAGAGTGCTGCTTTCATGGCTAGCCTGACAACCAGCACCAGGGTGGTGGAGACAGACACTAAGGATACTCAAAACGTACCAAAGCAGAAATCCAGAATATGCTGAGAGCTCAACACTAATTTAAACTTATAACACACTTACCATGCCTCAGGGAATTTTGTGGAAGAGGGGGAAGAAAGATTATAAGAGATAAGGAGGGTGGTGATATCCAGAAACATCCCCTCTCCCTTATAATGACTGACTGTTGCTCTTACAACTCATAACCCACAACCCTGTGGTGCATACCAGAAGTCCCACTGAGGAGGGCTTTCAGTGAAATGGGGGCATGGTGGAGGAAAATGGCGGTACCAACACATGATTTGTCTATACACAGTTTCTATTTAATAAAAAAGAGCAAAATAGAGAGCCCCATACTTCTCAAGCATCTTGGGGCCTACAAAAAGAATTAAGAATGGGAAAAAGTCTTACATCTTCCCCTAAGTCTTCTGCCTACAAAAGTTTATTCTCTTGTCCTCTGTCCAAATATACACCAGAATATAGATCATAAATCAAACTAACAGGTTTGGTCTATGTTAGAAACACTAGTTTAAAATCTTCGAACAAAGTACAAATCACCCACCGAATACTGGCAATGTAAGCAACTACATGCATTTGCTCTTAAATCTTGAATATAGCTTTACTATCTCTTGGGGTGGTTATGTCTTCTCAGTAACAGACAACCTATCTCCACACGTCAGAGCACTCTGCCTACATCTATATATCTTTGTCTAACGAGCAGTGAACTTCTTGAGGGAATGGGTTCCTTATTCCTGGTTTATCTCCAGCTCCTAAAACAGAACTTTGGTTACAAAGTAGGAGTGTACAACATTATCTATGGAAGGTTAAAACACAGAGCAAACTCATAGACAGTGTTTTAAGACTTTTTACCATTATGACAAAATGCCTTACAGAAACAACTTAAAGAAGAATATATATAAAATTTCTTCATGGTTTCAGATATATCAGTTTGTCACAGAGGGGAGCGTGTAACAGAAAAGCTCACATCATGGCAATCAGAAAGCAGAGAGGAGGACAAAGAAGGACTTGGGACAAGATATGGTTCCAAAAGACATATCCCAATGACCTACCTCCTCCAGCTGTGACCAATTTCATAAAGTCTCCAGATTCTTCTAAAATAGTACCACTAGTTGGGGACCAAGCATTCAATACATATCCAAACCCTAACAGATAAACACTGTAACAGTAGAAAATCCACCTACTAGGAAACTGTAATTCTTATATCTTCTAAAATTATACAATTAAAATTTTTTAAAGTAAATTTCAACTTGCATGTAAGGTTATTTGGTCAAGATTTTGAGACACCTGTTACAGATCATTCCGTATATCACACCCATCCCATCTAAGGATACTGTGATGGGAACATTCTTTTCTATTGTTATTTTTGTTGTTGTTGTTTTGAGATGGGTTTTACTATGTAATCCAAGCTAGCCACTACACTGCTACTAGCTATGTAGCCCCAAATGGCACAAACCTCAAAACTCCTGCCTTGGCCTCCCATGATGGGATTATAGGCATTATCCAACAAAAAGAATGCTGACAAGATAAACCAAATGACCTGGCCTCACACTGAGCCAAGATTTAATCCAGTGGGCCTTCACAATGCACTGAGTTGGCCATAATACCCCATGACTGCCAAGTGCTTACTATTGAATGACCTGTCTTAGATCACCAAAAGGTGAAAATAACCAAATTTCAGACTTTGATTTCAATGAGAAGACCCCCAACTCCTTTTCACATCACCTGCATTAAATGCACATGAGATGAAATGAAAACCACAAAATATTGATGCCAAGACTCCATAAAAGCCAGTTAATAGTCATACATTTATTTTAACATAGTACCCCAGTTTCACAACATGTACAGTTTCCAAGTTGAATAGCCTTAACTTAATATGTTCTTCACAGATTTTTCAACAAGTGTGAAAAAGAGGCAGTAAAGTTAGCTTGAGTCTACAAACCACAATCCAAATATAGGACACTCTCAAGGATTTATTTATATTTCAGGTAAATACACACAGAATGTCCCCAATGTTTAGCAAATTAATGAGACTCTAGCTGAGTTAAATAGTCACACAACTTGTTAGCATATTATCATGAAAAGACAGAAAACATCAAATATATACTATGTGGTTACACTTTTTACTGTTGTATATACATGTAGTATAAAAATATAATATGCATTTTTACTTTTAAGGTTAAAATAGACAGTCAGCTCATTATCTCTCTTAGCCAATAGCTATGAAGACTAAAATGGCTCTTGTGCCTCTGGCTCACTTAAAAATCTTATTTGTGCTAAAGACAAAAAGAATGGCAGTACTAACGAAGAGGATATTCTGGTTCCCAAGATGGGGGAATTGAAGCTATCACACAAGTTGACTTTAAACCAAAATAGTAAAATATAGTTGATCTAAGCTGGCTACAAGGTGGTTAATTGTGTTCAGTCCCACGCCAGAGCTCCCTGAAGGAGCTTTAGAATCTATTATCCTACAGAGTGCTATGAACCTGGTATCTGAGGGTTTCCTTACTGTGGCCCTCAAATTCCAATTTAAGTCCTGTTAAAGCCTGCTACACTCTGGTCTTCAGAATCATAAATGCACTTTCTCTAACCTTCCACAGCCATTAAATTATCCTGAAGCAAGATAGTAGTCACAAGACATGAAAAAATAAGCATTCACTAATTGTTGACAGTCAGGCAAAGGAAGCTTCTGTAAGCAGAGCAAGTACTATCTACTAAAACCCTATAGTGCTTCCTAGTAAGGTTTCTTTACCATCATGTGTTGTTTAGAACTAATTCTAAAAGCCTAAAAGTAACTATACCTACTGTTTCTTGCTCACACAAACATAATGGCTATTTCAAGGCATATTTACAAGATACCCTCTGAAAGCCTGTTCAGAGTGGACAACTGCTCTTAGAATGCATTGCTTTTAGTCTGACCCTCCTTGTCCGAGGTTCTTAGGAAACTCACCTAACTGGATACATTTCTCTTAAAAAAAGTAGAGCCAGTGGCCCACAGTAATATTCGCTCAAACCATCATCAATTACCAATAAGTGTCAGTAGATGGTCTTCATTAGCCAATGCTGAAAAAGAAGCAAGCTATGTGTGCTGAAAACTCTACAAACCCAAACCCCCACTTCCTACTAGGAACTTGAACCACATTGAATATAAGAGATTGTAGCACTCATAACTAGAGTACAAATTCAACTGATCCTTTGAAGTTGGCTTTAAAAGAGAACACTTGAAACAGTAAACCAATTGGAAAGAGAAGCTAGTTAGTAGTGTTCTGTTTAGCTAGAGGGAGAAAGAAACTTCTATAACTACTATTTCACTGTGATCACACCCACAATCTGCAAACCACATCTTAATCAGCCTACTTGTCAGAAACACGGGAGGATCTGGTTGTCATGAGATGTTAAATTTTTGTTTACATTTCAAAATCACATTTCCTTAATGCAATCTAGTCAGAGGTTTGATTGTAGCTTGTGTTGAGCAAATGTTTTTAGCTCTACTGTGTTAATACTCTAATTGAGATCTTTCCAACTACTGCTAAGATGAAGATATTTGCAAATGTTTGTCTTAACTGCGAGAACCACATCAATTCCAGATATTATCTTATTGAACTTCTAATTATACATCATTATCATTCAAGACACTGACAAATATTTAGAAACAGATATAGAAAAAAGACATCTAAAAATGGTTTATGATAGTTCAGACATTGGCATAAAGGTAAAGTTAAAGCCCATGCTTTTGATTATTCAGTCTAAAATGAGCTAAAATTGAACATTTATGACCCAAGAAATGAAAGATATATTGAAAAAAACCTATAACTTACTACATATTGAGTTCATTTCAAACCTAATAGTCTGTTTTAAAAACAAATTCCCATAAGGACTATGGGAATGGAATCCATTCAAAGAAATAGCTGTCAAAAGTTCTGCCAAGAAAGTCAAGAGTAACTTACTGCACCATCAAAGGTGAGGCATTAAAAGAGGGGTCCAATGATATTATTTTCCTTCAGATTTTATTTTCCATCTGAATCCAGGAGAAATATCTACTCCTCAGAAAATGCCTTCACAGACCAATTAAGTCAAGCAAGTTCATTACAATAAATAGAAAAACTCATCTAATCTATTTTCAGTATTGATAGAGGACCTAACTTGGAATCCATAAAATCCCAACTGGGATTTTATACATATAGCTAGTAGTAGAGCTGGCATCCCAACTCCACTACTAGCTATATATTTCTATGGATTCTTGGGTCAAGAGCTCCTGATTCTTAAGGTCTTGATTTCCCACATGCTAGCTTCAGTACATGTGTACCATTCCTGCCAAGCTCTGACATCCTATTCACATGGGCACAACTCCCAGCTAAGCTGACTCCTTTCCCAATTAGTCCCAAGCATGTGTCCAATATTTGTAAAGCAGTTAGATCTTTCCAACTAGGAAAAATATTTGCCTTGATTGTCATATACACGTCTATACTGTTTGGGTTTTACTTCAGGACTATGGATAGAAAACGTGGCCCAAAGCAGTGTACTACATATGCTGAAAGCTCCAATAAGCTCACTATTAGCTCCTATTGTACTTTCATCTGTGAGAATGAAGGATCCCCATGTTCTCACTGAACATGGCAATTAAAGCCCCATAAGTGGGGGCAGAATTAACTTTCACTTTGTAGGATTCTGCCAAATAAGAAAATCTAACTCTGGAGCAGTTCTGAAGGTGATTTCAATATGCTAGCCTACCTCCAAATGCTATTAGAGGCTCTCAGAAACATCTGGCATTACAACCCAAGTTCAGAGTGCATATCCTAAGCAAACAGATAAATAGAGTTTGAACATTAGTCAGATAATAACAGTAGTTGTATGTGTATCTGTACATACATACAAATAAAAAACAATCTAAGTAACTAATAAACTGGTCAAAACTGATCCAGCCAAGAATGTTGGGTTCAATTCCCAGTACCACAGGAAATATATTAGTGAGGACTGTGAAACTGGGAGGGCTTTGATTGTCCAATGCAACTTTTTTTTTTCCTTTAAGGAAAACCAAGCCATCCTGATTTTAGTTCTTTTTGTCATTGATGACTCCATGGATGGTGGGTGAGGGACAGACTATCATTTTTCAAATGCATAGTATAGAGTTAACATTACTTAGGTTACAGGTTGTTTGGTGGCTGTGGAGTACTATCCAGAGTGCACATGTATTATAAGATTTTGAGAAAAAGTGCATTATGTTAACCTTTCCTGGGTTGGATGTACCAAAAACCAAACATGCTATGAAACATCTGCAGTAAAAGCACTGCTGATAAAACTTGTTGCAGTCCCCAGATCTCAGCACTTGGAACAAGAAGTTTACCCAGAAATTTGCACTGACCCATTCATAATCTCAGGAAGGGTTGAAACTTGCTCCCAACCCTTCCCCACAAAGGACAAAAAGGCAGCCAAAAGAGAAAAGGAAATGCAAAAATAGTTCAAGTTTCATGACTTTCAAAATCAAATGAGTTTAAAATCTTTAAGTATATGTGGAAGAGATTCAACAATTTGTTTTTCTTTGGAAAAAAAATCATCTGCTTGAGCCATTCTCTTCGGCTGTTAAGCTACCGATAAAGCATGCCAATGGAACAAGGAAATATTAAATAAATGCCTTCTTTTAACAAAGTTACCGGCTCTATTGAAATCAACAGCTTAATCCTACGTATTGGCAATCTATCCAAAGCCATTTCAAAAAGGACCATAGGCACACCTAATTCCACTGTCCAAAGAATGGGTAAGTTAGCAGAATGCACAGAATCCCTTTGTCATGCTGTAAGTCTCACAGAGAAATGCTAAAGTTGGTATTCCCTGTGGAGGTCAGTGAACCTGAAACCCTATGACCACATAGGGTCAGTCATCTATCACTTTCAACTTGGGATTTCTATCTAAATTTCTATGAAATACTGGCTTCAGCAATTTGAGCTCCCTTTATATTACCCACAGCAGAGATAGTTGAGCTCTGTGAACTGCATACAAACCAAAGATTTCCCAAGAGTACACTTCAGGGAGAACAGTCACACAGCAGTGGGAGAACCACATTCTTTCATTATTTCTTTACACCCAATACATTCGCAGGCTAAAATAATGACAAAAATAATCACCAGTGATTGTTGGAGAATTGGTAGCCATTTCCTTTTCCTGCTAGGGCTAGATACCTGGGTTCAAACAACAAATACTTAGCAATCCAGCATTTGATATTTGATGGATAGTTTCTATACTATGCATTTGCAGATGTGTTAGCCCATGAAGGACAGAAATCGAGATCTGGTAGCTCTTTGTTTAATTTGCTTTAGCAAGTGAGTTAAAATAGGTTGAGCTTGCCCAAAATTTACAAATTTACATGAAAGGACTGAGTTATCTGGGTCAATGGCCTAGATTGGCCACGTTAAATAGCTTATTGCCTCCACTTGACAGAGGTGTAAAGACCCAATAATAAGGCTTTGACATTCAACAGAAAACAATAGTCATATATTATTTATAGCTAGATATAGTATCAAAATGGCACTAGAGAAACAATTTTGGCATACAGTGGTGGAGGGCACAGCGTCAGTCTAAATCCAATGTTTTTATTTTATTTCAGCTTTTGTTTTATTATCCTCATGCCAAAGACTATCCAGTTGGAATCCCAATTATTTGGGAAACCAACCTACTGTATGTGATATACATACAAAAATAAATCATGCATTCTGATGGTACTTGGTTATAAGAGTTTGTAAAAATTATAATTTTTAAAAAATAAATAATGCTCTAAATTACTTGTTAGAAGACTGATTTTTGGTCAGGAGCAGCATGTAATACTGTGACAAAGTAGGTAATAATGGGAGTTAATTTCTACTGATAATTACAATATTTTTATGATACAGAGGATTAAACCATGCACATACTAGGTAAGTGCTCTAGTCCTTTTTTCACTTTTTATTTTGAGACAAGGTCTCACTAAGTTGCTTAGGCTGGCTTTGAACCTTTGATCCTGCTGCTTCAGCCTCTCAAGTAGCTAACTGCATCATAAGTATAAGTTGAAGTATTTTTCCACCACAGTGAAATACACAAGTGAACTGCAAGAGAGCAGATCATACAGGTTATATTGTGCTGCTCAATTTTTGACAGTCAGACATTTATGACAAGTGGTTGGACTCAAACATTCAAAAGAAAGATCCTGGCAGACAAGGTCTACACTTTCACTTGAACCCTGGGAAGTCATAAGACGGTGACTGGGCGAAGTTGTTCCAGTTGGTTTTCCAAAGCAATCCGTTCTTGACGAACCTCCTGAATTGGACAAAACATAGGAAAGAAAAACAAAAGCAAAAGAGTCATTTCCTGAACTCATCTATATTTCTTTAGATATTTCAAAGGAAATGTAGAACTGGGCCCACAAATATGTTAGAGTTCTGTGACTCACGAACATGTAGACTGGAAGACATTACATTCAATTTTGCTGACTAGACAAAGGGGGTTTCAGAAATGGTAACCTTTAACTACTTTCTGAAGATGATGAAACTGATAACTCTGCTCCACAACCCTACTCTAGCCTCACCCTGCTTGATAGACTCAACAGCTGGCAGAGAATGACATTGAACATTACAAGTCTGATGGGGGAGATCCAAGAGCAGAAGCAGACTCATACAAAACAAGGAGCCACCAGCACAATACTCAGTCAAGGGTGAGGAATGAACAGCTATGCTTGTCAACTAGGCTCCTGCACAAAATATGGCTTGATCAGTGACCTCTGGGTGCAAGGACCAGCAATCTGCTATCTGGAAAAATCAAACTTCCAGGCCTACTACAGATTGTATGAAGGGAAAAGGGGCACATAAAGGCACTCTT
This sequence comes from Zapus hudsonius, assembly GCA_004024765.1. NCBI lineage: Eukaryota > Metazoa > Chordata > Mammalia > Rodentia > Dipodidae > Zapus > Zapus hudsonius. The sequence goes on from PVHP010016558.1 coordinate 24,147, forward strand.
GAATGGAATTAGTCAAGTTAGGAAATATTTCTGTGTAAAGGCTCAATTCTGAGATGTCTAGAAGAACAACACTCCTACCAACGCAGCCAATGGTATTTTATATTTATCTCCTCTAGGTTAGATGCTGCTCTAGCTGTGCTGGCATCAGAAAAGAACAAGACAGAGCAAACCAATGTCCCTGTAGAGTTTACATTCAAATGACTTAGTCAGGACAATTAAATGAATGAACAAGGGGCTTTTTACCCCCTCTCGTCTCCCTCATGGTAAGAGCTCTCTGTACTTCTTCCTCTTCTCTTAATCTAATAAAGTCTCTCTAAACCTTAAAAAGTGAATGAACACGATATTTCTGGGAAAAAAACCAAATAAGGTAATGTAATAGAGCTTAACAGGAGGACTCTGAGAGAAGGCAGAAATTGTGTCCAGTGAAGCCTTCTCAGAGGTGACACTATGTGAGCAGAGATAATATGGATGATGGGAGAGGGGGTTGGAAAGATAGTTTGGTCAGTAAAGTGCTTGGCATGTAAGCATGAGCACCTGCGTTCAATCTCATGTTAAAAAACATGGGAATGTAGCATATGCTTGTAATACCAGTGCTGGGGAGGTAGAGACAGGTAGATGCCTAGGATTCAATGGTGGGCGTTGTTCCTGAGGAACAATATTCAAGGTTGTCCTTTGGCTTCCAAATGCACATGTACATATGTGTATGCATACTTGAAAACATACATACAACCATGCACATGTGTGCACACACATACACGCACATGTGTGCACACACACATGATATAGAGAAAGGATATGCAGGGTGACAAAATGGCACCTGCAAAAGCCTTCAGGGAGAAAATGAGTTTGATAAGGTATAGCAAACACAGAGGCATAGGTAACTAGAGTGGTAGGATCAAGGAAGAAAGACACTGGCAAGAAATGAACTAAGAGACTGAGGTAGAAGAAGCCATATTCCACAGGGTCTTATGAGCAAGTGTATGGATTGCATTCAAACTGCATTGTGGAAAGGGACAGCACTGATGGTGTCTGTTGTAGTCTGGATCCAGAATACTCCCCAAAAGGATGTGTAGTGAAGGTTTGGTTACTTATAATTTGAACACGAAAAGTATCCCACAGGTTAACATGTTTGAACACTTGGTTCTTAGCTGCTGGTGATATCTGGGGGAGTTCTGGAATCTATAGGAGAGAGGGCCTACCTGTCACTGGGGTGCATGTCTTAGCCCAGTTCCAGCCTGATCTTTCTCCTTCCTGCTGCCAGAGCCACCATCTATTCCTGTCACGTTGCAATAATGGACTGTATTCCCTTAAAGTGTGAGCAAAATAAATCCTTCTTCCCTTAAATTGCTTCTTGCCAGGTATTTGGACACAGCAATGAGAAAAGCAACTAATACACTTGAGCTCTAGCTGATGTAGACATTGTAAAGTAGGACCTAATAAGAAGTCACTGGAGGTATGTCCTCGAAGTGTATATTTAGATCTTGACTCACTGGTAAATTGCCCATGTCCTGTAAATAACCCCTCACCCATGTTCATGTAAAAAACCTTAATTATACAAAAATGGGGGGAGGAACTAGAGGAATGGCTTAGTGGTCAAGGAGTTTGCCTGCAAAGCAAAAGGACTGGAGTTTGATTCCTCAGTACCCATGTAAAGCCAGATGCACATGGTAGCACATGTGACTAGAGTTCCTTTGCAGGGGCTGGGGGCCCTGGCATTCCCATCATCCCTCCCTCTCTTTCTCTCTCAAATAAATAGATGAAACATATATTTTAAAAAGATATGAAAGTAGAAGGTGGATTATTTGGGAAGAGGAAGGGGATCAGCAGGAGTGGGAGAGGACAAGAGAAGATAATGAGATCAAATACATTATATGGATATATGAAAAGTTATAATTAAATCAACTATTATGTTATGCACAATTAATATAGATTAATTAAAAAAAAAACCTTTTAAACCAGAAAAAAAGATCCTGCTCCCCCCAACTTTGCTTCCTGGGTGACATAAGACATACAGACTTCCTGTACCACATGATTTTATCATGATTTACTGACTCCCCCCAGGCATAAAGCAATAAGACCAAGTAAGTATGGAGTGAAGCCTTGGAAACCAAGAGCTTATAAGTGCCATGTCTTCCATGACAGAAAGCTGGCTAACAGCTTCCAATCAGGAAGAAGACATGATTCACATTATTACTACTGTGTGGACAGTGTATTCAAACAGTGCAAGAAAGGAAAGGGGAACAATTAGGAGGTTACTATGTGGACCCAGGTGGGAAATGAAAATGGTTTCCATAAGGGTAGTAGCCATAAAGCTGAAGAGTAGTGAATGCGGTCTAGCTATATCTTGAATCTAGAAGTGTAGGAGAGAAGGAAATTTTAAGAATGACTCCTGTGATTTGGGGTTTAAGCAAGGAAGTAGCTACAGCCAGGTAATCCCAGTACTTGGGGGCACTGGTGAAGTAGGAAGATTATGAGTTCAAGGTCAACCTGGGCAACATGGTGAATTCTAGCCTATTTGGGGCAACATAGCAAGACTCCGCTTCATTGTCCCTCTCTCACGAAAAGAAAAGTAGGTGGCTGGTAGTGGTATTGAGAACAAGAAAATTGGATAAGAAATGGGCATTCAAGGGACTGGGGAGATGGCCCAGTGGTTGAAAGTGCTTGCTTGCAAAGCCTGCCGCCCAAGTTCAATTCCTCAGTATCCACATAAAGCCAGTTGTACAACATGGCACATGCATCTGGAGTTCCTTGGCAGTGGCAAGATGGGCCCATACTCCTTCCCTTACTCCCCCCCACACATATAAATAAATAGATAGATGAAAGATAGATAAATATTTTAAATAATTGGGCATTCTAGGAAAGTGAAGTATCTGATGTTAGATATCTAAAAAGAAAAGATGAAATTCGAAGCTAGATTTTTTTTTAAAGTTAGGGCTAATTTGGGACACCAACACATTATTTGCTCATTAAGTGTACCTAAATATGGATAATAAAGATATAATTTATAAAAAATAATTCAATTTATAAAAATAATTCAATGAAATAAAAAAGTTAGGGCTGGAGAGATGGCTCAGCAATTAAAGGTGCTTGCTTACAAGGTCTGAAGGCTCAGATTTGATTCCCCAGTACCCACTTAAAGCTAGATGCACTAAGTGGCACATGCATCTGGAGTTCCTTTTCAGTGGCAGGAGGCCCCAGAGTACCTGTCTTCGTTCTCCCTGTCAGCCTCTGTGTGTGTGACTCTCTCTCTCCCTGATAAATTTATACAGCCTTCATAGATCACTGGAATAGGACTTGGGCTGTCCTCCAACATTCTACGAGCTTCCAATCAATGTTTTCATTCTCCTTCAAATATGAGCTAAGAAGGATCATCTGAAAATGAAGGAAAACATCTAAGAGGAATCAGATCCAACATAACACAAAACACCTATTCAGGAAGAACTATCATTACACAAAACATTATAATATGAAATAAGAATCGGGTATTATAAAAATAATCAGAGAACAAAACATGAACATTTTGTTATTAAATAAGAGATTTGGAATTTCAAATTAAGTATATCTCCAGAAATAATAAAGAAAAGAGCAAGAAAAAATAAAAAGAAAATCAGAAAAGTAGAAAACCAGTCTTAGAGATGCAATGTTGAATTAAACTGGCAAAGAAAGAACAGATCAAAATATGTTAGAAGTAATAATCAACACTAAAAATTATGAAAACTTCCAGAAATAAGGGGATGGCTTTCCAAATTAAAAGGGTTCATCATGTATAAAGGACAATGAAGGGCTAGAGAGGTGTCTCAGTGGTTAAAGGCATTTGCTTACAAAGCCTGATGACCCACATTTGATTTCCTAGTACCTAGATAAAACCAGATGCACAAAGTGGCCCATGTCTGAGTTTGTTTGCAGTGGTAAGAGGTCCTGGCATGTCCATATTCATTCTCAATCTCTCTCTCTCTCTCTCTCTCTCTCTCTCTCTCTCTCTCTCTCTCTCTCTCTCTCTCTCTCTCTCTCTGTCTTCTCCATCCCTCACTCCTACTCCTTCCCTCCCTCCCTCTGTCTCCCTGAATATAAATACAATTTTTTTGTTTTTCAAGGTAGGATCCCACTCTAGCCCAAGCTGACCTGAAATTCACTATGTAGTCTCAGGGTGTTTTCAAAACTCACAGCAATCCTGCTACCTCTGCCTCCCAAGTGCTGGGATTAAAAGTGTGTGCCACCATGCCAGGCCCAAATGCAATTTTTAAAAGAACAATGAAGCTAGAATTAGTGGCAAACATCTGTAATCTTAATACTTGGGAACTGGAGGAAGGAGGATCAGGAATTCAAGGCCAGTCTTGGCTATATAGCAAGTTTGAGGCCAGTCTGAGCAACATGCTACCATGGCTCAAGAACAAACAGAAATAATAAATGAAACTGACCTACCAAAAAAAAAAACAGAGGGAGAGAAGAGCAAAAACCAAAGCCAAACAAGACACAAAATGAAGCAAAAAAAGGTTGCATACAATGCTCATAAAATGGAATGAATTTTGATATTTTAAAAATTATAGCATAAAATTTACTTTATTTTAGTGCATAGTTCTATCAATTATGACACATGTATGGATTTGTTTAACAGCCACCAGAATATGTTAGTTCTATTAATCTGAAAGCTCCCTTTTAGGAAATCATTTATAAGAAATTCTCACCACATGCATAATCCATCACAACCACTGCTATGCTTCCCACCACTAGAGTTTTGCCTTTTCAATAATGTCAAAATGAAGAAATCACAACTTTCTGATGCTGCCTCATCTGACTTAGCATAGTATCTTTGAGTTTCACCCAAGTTGTTGTAAATATCATTCCATTTTACCATTGAAGACTATTCCATGGTATGGTTTACCCATTCGTCCTTTGATTTACATTTGGGTTGCTTCCAGGTTTGGGCTATGACAAATAGAACTTGTATGACAGGGGCTGAGGAGATGGCTCAGTGGGCAAGAGCACTTGGTGCACAAGCAATGAGGACCTGAGTGCAATCCCCACCAGACATATATTTTTAAAAAGCTGGGTATGGCTGTACATGCCTCTGTGGTGGTTTGATTCAGATGTCCATCCTAAACTCTGGTGTTCTGAATGCATGGTCCCCAGCTGGTGGCAATCTGGGAGGTGGGGCCCTGCTGGAGGAGCTATGTTGCTGGGGGTGGGTTTGGGGGTTTTATAGCTAGCTCCCTCTTGCCAGAAAGGGGCTCGCTCTCTTTCTGCTGTTTTCGACCTGTTGTGGCAAGGAGGTGATGTCCAGCCTCTGCTGGTGCCATGGTTTCCCCTGAAATTATGAAGTTTCCCCTCTAGACTCAGTCAAAATGAATCCTTTCTGCTTCCCCCCTCCCTGAAATTAATTTCAATAGCCTATAATCCCAGTGCTGAGGGGGCGAAGTCTGGACGATCCTTAGGGATCCCTCTGCAGTCTATCTAGTCAAAAACTGGAGCTTAGTGAGAGACTTTGTTGCGGTGGGGGGGATAAAGTGGAAGAACATTAGAGGAGAACACACACCTGAGGTCTCCACATACACAGCAGGTGCACACATGCATATGCCCCCCCAGGTATAATATCCATGTACAGTACATAAGCTTTCAGTGCTCTAAGGCAGACATCCAGGATTGGGACTTAAAGAGTATATATGTAACTTCACACAACTACTGCATGATTGTCCAGAGGGACAGCATCATTTTGCATTCTTACCACCAAAGCCTGGGTGTACTAGTTTTCAGCACTTGGTGTTGTCACTTTTGTAAAAGTAATTGTGTGTAGTAGCATGTAACTATGACTTAAATTTACATTTTCAAGTGGCTAATGATGTTGAATCTCATGCGTTTCTCTACTGTTCTCATATTTTCTGTGAAATGTCTTTTAAGACTTTTGCCCAGTTTTAAACTGACATAGTTGAGTTTTGAGAGTTCTTAGTCTTGAGTTTTAAGAGTTCTTTGTATAAGGATGCAAGTTCTTTGTCAAACATGTAATTTGAAAATATTTTCTCCCAGTCTGTAGCTTGTCTTTTTTAAATTCTCTTGACAGTGTCTTTTGTAGAGCAAAAGTGCTTAGTATTGATGAAGTCAAAATTATTAAAGTTTTTAAAAAAGATTAAGCTTTCAGTCACTTGATTGTATTGGGGTCATATCTAACCTCAAGTCCTAAAGATTTTTCCCTTTGTTTTCTTCTAATGGCTTTACAGGGCTATGTTTTACCTTTATATCTATGAGCCATCTTAAGTGAACCTATGTATGAGGTGTGAGACTTAGCAAGGTTAATTGAATTGATTTTGCATCTTTGTCCTAGGTCAAATTCATATTCATGTGGTCTGTTTCAGAACTTGATCCTAACCTGATGATCCAATCCCCAATCTCTCCACCATACCTTCTTGATGAGTGATGGTTCATAGGAAGGGATGTCTTCATTTGTTTGCTCTTCCTTTTCAAACTTATTTTATCAATTCTAGTATCTTGGCCCTCATATATAACTTTTTGAATCAGCTTGTTTATGTTCACAAAAAAATCCTTCTGGGATTTTAATTGGTATTGCAATACATCTAAAAGACCACTTGGGAGAAAATGACAGCTCTATTATATTGAATATTTTAAATTCACAAAGAAAGTATGTCTCTACACTTATTTACATCTTCAGCAGCAGTTTTACAGTTTCCAGTGTATAAATCCTGTGTGTATTCTGATAGATTTGTGCTAAAGTATTACGTTTGGAGGAGCAGGCGATTATTGTAAAGTGGTACTTAAAAAACATTCCATTACCAATTGCTTGTAACTTGTAAACAGGAATATGACTGATTATTTTGTGAACTGATCTTATATTCTGTGGCCTTCATAAATTCAACTAGAGAATGGAATTGTTAAAAAAGACAATTCATTTGTAAATAGTGTCACAAAAACTGAGATAAATTTACAAAGAATATGTAGGACTCACATACCCAAAACTCAGAACTCCTCAGAGGAATTTTAGAAGATATAGATCATTGTAGAGATTCTTCTACTTGCAAATTAGCAAACACAACATTATTTATATGTCCCTTCTCCTTAAACCAATATACAGATTTAATGCAAATAGAGTCATAACCCTAACAATTTTTATTTTGAGGAACTGGCCCACTAATTCTAAAATTTACATGAAACAAAGGACTTACAATATCCAATGGAATCATGAAAATGAACAAGTTAAAAAAATCATGTCACCTGATTTCAAAGCAACAGTGATAAAGACTGTGTAGCACTGGCATAAGGATTAATGGAACACAGTAAGAACTCAGAAATCAACCTACACTTATAAGGCCATTGGATTTTTTTTATAGTTACACCAAAGTAAGCTAAAAGAGAAAGGAAAGACTTTTCAAGGAATGGTGTTGGGATTAAGTAAAATGGAAAAAAATAACCCTACATACCATACACCAACTTATTTCAGAAGGGATCATAATCTTAAATGTAAAAGAGAAAAACAAAGCTATTAGTAAAAAAAACATGAGAAGAATTTCATAACCTGAAAATAAGTCAGGTTTCCTTCTATAGAAAGAAAGAAATATAAGAAATAATAAATTTGGATTGCATCAAAACTCAAAACATTTACCCATAAAAAGATACAGCTAATAAGATGAACAGGCAAAATAAAGCCTAGAAGAAAGCATTTTTCAAACATATATCCAAAAATTGCTAGTAACAAAAATATGTAAAAAACACAACACCAAGAAAAGACTAAATTATCAATTCAAAAACTGACCAAAATAAGCCAGATGTGATGGCACATACCTGCATTCAAGAGGCTGAGGCAGAAGGATCCTGAGTTCCAGGACAGTCTGGGCTACACAGAAAGAATTTGTCTGAAAAACAAACAATAATAACAAAAAACCATGGCAAAAATATTTCATGAGATATATGAAAGGTGAATAATCACATTAAAAAGTACATAATGTAGGCTGGAAGGATGGATCAGCCATTAAGGTGCTTGCTTACAAAGCCTAACGACCTGGGTTCAATTCCCCAGTACTCACATAAAGCCAGAAGCATAAAATGGTGCATGCATCTGCGGTTTCTTTGCAGTGGCTGGAAGTCCTGGTGTGCCCATACTCACTGAGGCACACAAGATCAATGAATTGAAGAAACTTTGAACAAAAATATGTGTTAGGGGCTACCATGTCTATAGTTACAGAACAGTCAAAACTATTGTATAGAAAGATTAGAATAGTGACTGTCTCTGCGGGAGGAGCAGGAGTTGACTTGGAAGGAAAATGAGGAGGTTTCAGGATAGCATGGTAATGCTCTCTAACATAATAGGATTTGAATTCTATAAGTGTATATACGTGTGTTCATCAAATATATGTTTAAGATTTGTGTATGTGAATTTCACATGAGAAAAGCCTGTAAAAGTTTTAAACGCTAGCATGCTGAAATATTTAGGGAAGGTTTACAATTGACTTGAATATGTCAAAAACAAAATGAATTGGTGGATATAGGAGACAAATGGATATGCATAATAAAAACGAGTGTAATAAGTCAGTGGCAGAGCTTAAGTGGTAACTATAAATGGACCTTGAGAGCTTGTTTGGAGGTTCTAGCAGGGGCGCGCAGCTACTCGTATACCCTTGACCGAAGACCGGTCCTCCTCTAGCGGAGAAGGTCGTCCTCTTCGACCGAGCGCAGCTTCGGGAGGGATGCACGTGGAGCGGTGAGGGAGGAAGGGGATACCCGCCTAGCCAGCCAGATCAGCCGAATCAACCTTGGCGATCAATGGGGTGACAGATGTCGCAGCCAGATCGCCCTCACATCTGGTAACTATATATTCACTGCATGATTCAGTCAAATTTTCTATGCATTTGAAACTTTCATGCTAAACTCTTTTGGCAAAGGTTTTGGGGGGTGAGTAAAGAGATATCAAGGAAGGAAGAGAGCAGAGAATACCTAAAGAAAGACTGGAGAAATAGAGGGAAAGCTTAGGATTTCAAAATCAGTTGCAAAAGTGGTTTCAAATCAGGCATGATAACACACACTTATAATTCCAGCATTCAGGAGGCTGAGGCAGGACGATAATGAGTTCCATGCCAGCTGAGCTACATAGTGAGACCCTATCTTAACCCAAATGAACATCAAACAGACAAATAAAAAAGTGATTTCAGAGGTGGGAACTGTCGTCACTGCACAAGCCCATTGGATCCGGCTATGAGAGGGAATGCAAGTGGAGGAGAGAAACCATTAAGTAGGAACTAATGACAGTCCCCAAGGGGACCAGAGAAAGGAAGCATGACTATGTGTGGACAGGGAATGATATAGTAGAATTATATCCCACCAAAACATGTGTGAGTCCTAACCTCAGGACTTATAAATATGACCTTATATGCAAATGTAATCATATGGCAATGAGGCTAATATGAGACAAATTAGGTTGGGCTCTAATCCAGTGACTTGGGTCCTTATAAGAAGTGTATAATAAGAATAAGAATTTGGACACAGATACAAAGAGGCATAGGAAAAGTGCTATGTTACAATGGAAGCAGATAGTGCAGCATTGAAAATAGAGGCCAAGGAGTGCCAAAGATTTCCAGAAACTATCTGAAGCTGGGAAAAGGTAAGAAAAGTTCCAGAGCACCTAGAGAGAATTTCTCTTGGATAAAGTCACCACACTTGTGGTAATATTGTTAGGATAGCACCAGGAAACTGACACAGAGAAGGTAATAACAGAGAGAAACTGGTGAATGTCCTTGAGAAAGCAAAGGGGAACCATTTCCAAGGTGCCAGGGAAGAGATTGACCTTTCATAGTTCCCAGGCTGCCTCCTTCTACAAAGCAGTGTAACATCATCCAGAGAGAAGTTCAACAAGTGCTCACCCAGAAGTTTTCCTCAGAATATGCTTCTTTTAACTCACTCACAATGTGCAGCCTCCATAGTCAAGTTACGAATATTCCTCTCAGCATTTAAGAAGCAAGCCATGGAACTTGAATATAGTAATTCTCCACTTTCACAAAGGACTTTGAGAACAAAGGTGGGTCATATTGAAAGGGATGGGCAGCCAATGGTCAAAAGAAAGCAAAATAAAAAGCCAGGAAGAACTCAGGATCCAAGTGTGGGAAGCATGCCTTACCTTGAGCTGCTGCTGGAGCTCACTGTTCAACCGGGCCAGCACTGCATTAGCCTCTTTATTTTTGCGGATAGCAGTTTGAATGGCCTTCTTCTGCTTGGAAGATTGCCTATGGAAAAGTACAAATATTTCTGTGAAAAAGGCCAGGTTATCATCCCAGGGCTCCAAAAGTAAAACCTCATATTCACAGGCTGCCAGGCCTGCAGGCAGGCAGGCAGGCAGGCAAGCAGGCAGGCAGGCAAGCAGGCAGGCACACACCAAGGTGAAACAAATTTGTTGGGTTTAATTATTTACACCTGAAATGGTTCCCATTTTATAACTTGAATAAAAGCCACGAATTGACCCTTTTCAAACATTCGTGTTCCATTTATTCCAAGACATTTTAATAAGCATTTCTCCTGACAAACCTTATTAACGGAATGCCCTTTTTGTGTAAGCATTAATGGTATTTAAAAGACCTGCAGGTGGCTCCTGACAAAACTGATGGAAACTAATAGAACAATTCTCTTTAGCAAGAACTCTACATTTATTGAGCAAGACAACCTGAGTCTCCCTGTTTCTTTATGAGAGAGAATTTGTACATGTACTAGCATATGTCTGAGGCACTACAGAAAAACAGAAACCATCTTAGTACCAGTATTTTTTAAAAGGTTAAGAAAAACCAGAGTATAATACCAGTATTTTTTAACTAAGTCAACATTAATTCAAAGAATAGGGTGAGTATGTATATCATTTTGCCTGGTAAAGTCTTTGCTCACACATCTTCATAGAAACTTATCACTCAAGACTGTCTACAGTTGGAATGATAAATCAACATGGTCACCACATGTAAAACTTATAACATTTTATCTCAAAGCAAGAATTCTATATCCACTAAAAACATCAAAAATGAGGAAATAAAGGAAAGCCAAGAGATTTCTAGATGAAGTAAAACTATGGCAACATGATCTACTTTAAAAGATTGACCAAAGGAAGTTCTTGAAACAAAAAAGAATATAGGAATTCTGGAACATGATAAAGAACAAAAAAGAGTAAATATAGCTAGACTTTCCTTTCTTCTCTTGAATTTTCTTAAGTTTTGTTAGCATAGATTCTTTGTACAAAGTGATGGGATTCATAATGATATTTTCATTAAAGCATATTATAAACTTTGATTAATATTTAGCACTAATTACTTTCTACCCTGTCCTGTCCCTCCTTTCCCCATCACTAGTTCCTTTCCTCTCCTCAGCCTCTCTTCTACTTTCATACTCTGTGTGTGTGTGTGTGTGTGTGTGTGTGTGTGTGTGTAATCTAGGTTCCATATATGAGAGAAAAAAATGTAATATTTGTCTGAGTCTATGTTGCGGTCAGCTTTCTAGTTGCTGCGCAGAAAGAACCAAAACAAAAGCAGCTTGTAGAGGAATGGGTTTATTTGGCTTATGGACTCAAGGGGAGACTCCATCCTGGCAGGGAAAACGATGGCATGAGCAGAGGGCTGGACATCACCTCTGCCACAGCACTGCAAACAGCGGCAGGAAGGTGTGCCAAA
>PVHP010016559.1:0-35690 GCA_004024765.1 Zapus hudsonius
TTTAAATATATATTTATTGTCCATAATGAGTTACATTATTTAGTGGGCAAACCATGCGTTGTTATCCCGAATTCCCCAATTCCCCCCCTCCCCATCCCTGATCAGTTGTATATCCTCCTCCGTGGGCTGTCTGTATTAGTCCTTGTGGCAAGGGATCCTGTATATCTTAGTACTCATCCCAGTCTTCCTGGCCCAAGTGAATTGTTACTGATGGGTGCCATGCCTCCGGACAGTCTCCCCCACCACGGCATTCATTTTCAAGCAGAGAGAGAGAGAGAGAGAGAGAGAGAGAGAGAGAGAGAGAGAGAGAGAGAGAGCGCACCAGGGCTACCACCTTGTGGGTCTGGTTTATGTGGGTCCTGGGGAATTGAACCCGGGGCCTTAGGCACTGGAGGCAAGTGCCTTACCCACTGAGCCATCTCTCCAGCCCAGAAATTATGATTTTGTTATTATCTTCATTTGGAAATTAAGTATGAAACAAGGAGATATGGTTTGATGCCAAGTTGACAAGGGGTGAACTTGTGATGGTTAGGTTTTGTTGTCAACTTGGATCTCTTTAATTATCTTGGGTGGGTCTCTGAGGATGTTAACAGGAAGGCAGCCTCTCATTAGTGGACAAGATGTAAGAAGCTCAAAGAAGCTAGAAGTAAACATACTTTCCTGTGTGGGCCATGCAGGAAGGAATTTCAGACTCAGGAAGCCATGAAGTCTGGGGAAGGTTGTAAGACCCCACCCTAAGGCTATGTGAAGGGGAATAAATTATATCCTTGGCCCTCCTACCTGTTCCCTGTTCTGTGTGTGGTGTAGGTGATGGGTTTTTTCTCTCTGCTCTGACCTGTGAAAGAGGGCCAGCCTCTTTCATTGTTACAGGACTTCCCCTCAATCCATAGTTTCAATAAATCCTTTCCTCCTCCAAGTTGTGCCTGGCTTGAAGATTCATCCCAGCAGCATGAGATTGACTATGACAACTTCTTTGTACTTCTTTGTAGAAATTTGAGCAGTACTGGATATTTACATCAAATCAACTGCCTGTCAGTCTTGGATTCTCTTTATTACATGGTAGGTTCAGCGAAGCACTTTGTTCAGTATTGTGAATTTTGGCAGGTTCACTTCAGACATTTTGTTGCTAGGTTCCCTGTGGCTTTTTAAAAATTATATTTATTTATTTGCAAGCAAAGAGACAGAAAAGGGAGAGACAGAGAGAATGGGCATACCAGGGTCTCCAGCCACTGCAATTGAACTCTCTATGCAGGCACCATCATGATATCTTCTAAGAAGCTCTGTACGTACACTGCATTGAGGAGTTAAAGTTTTGACTAACGGATTTGTGGTGAACTCCTACAAACCATAGCAAAGAATAGCCATACTTAATGATAAAAGAAGGGGGCTATCATTGATGATTTTGACATTTTAAATTAACTAATTAAATGACAAAAACAAAGTATGATATGCCTGCCTTTGTTCATTGCTGGTAACACCATCTACCCTGTTGATGTCATTCTTTACAAGCATTGAAATCCAGCTTACTTGGCATTCTCATAAGGACTAAAGGCCCGTAACTCTCCAGGCATCCTACAAGCATTCATAACCAGCCTTGGACTACTGGGCCATGCAGAATAATGGCCTGAGCAGCTGTCTATTTGGACACTGTTCAACTATCAGGTGCCTGTTTGTTTTGGGAGCCCCTCCCCCACCCACAGCCTATATATATATATATATATATATATATATATATATATATATATATATATATATATATATATATATATTCATTCTATGTGTTCTGTTCCTGCAGAAATCCTGACTAATACAGTACTGCTGTAGAGACACCAATAGTTGGAAGTCCTGAGAGGTACAAGTTAGTGAAGAAACATGCCAACTTCTCTCTCTGATTATTACAGAGTATGGATACAGAAACACATCTCTGAATGGCTTTAGTAGCGTTTCTTATTCCTATTCTCAAATAGCTTGCCTTTCTACTTTGAAGACATAAAAGTTTTTTTTAAGATTCTTTTCTAAGGATTTTTGGAGTATCCCTGATGAAGTACTTTTTTTCAATCCTATGTTTATGTGTCTGCTCCAAAGTAAGGTTAATTGAAATCCTCCTATGGAAAACAGTGCGAGCAAACAGAATTGAAAGAAGATCACGGACATTGGATAAACAGAATGGGAGGGGTTGAGAAAGAAAGAAAAAGATGGGAAAGAGCTAAAGATGTTGAGGACATAAAGGAATCCAGAAATGCTTCCTCTACATGTATGTGTGAAATGGCCACATGATATAAGAGAGAGAATGGGGACAGATAAATATGGAGATCATTTTATTTTACCTACTTATTTATGGACTGACTAGGCAGAAAGGTCACGGGCATGCAAAGAAGATACCAGGCAGGTCATCAGTATAACTTCAGCTAGAACAACAGGTCTGTTTCCTACTATAGATCCATGCACAAGAAGAACTACTGTGCAGAAAAGGAGGAAAGGGGGATATATATGAGGCACACCATGGTTTTCTTTCCTTAGCCCCATATATCTGTTTTTCTAAGCCAGGATATTTGGTATGGGAAGTGGAAATGATAGGGGAAGAATATTTCCTTTGGGTATAAGTGATTGATTTAATTAGTTTTATTAACATGAAGATTTAAATGGGAATGCAATTCATCCTGGAAAATAAAACAAAATAAAACACCCAGATATTTTTCTGAGAGTGAACTTTCAGTGACTTTTATTTACCAGGAAACTTTATCAACATTGAAATTTTGAGCATAGTTATTAAAAATACAGTCTAAAAGTGAATAGTGAAATTTGGAGCATTGCTATTTAAAGTACAGTTTAAAATATGTATAACAAACACATTCACCTAGTTTTATCATCCTCAGGCTGCAACTTTCAGCCTGAGTTTGGTCACTAAAGGATACTTCTCCCCCTCATAGTTAAAGACTTTCCGTCTTTAATAGGATGGTTAAATTCACACTGTTCAATAGACCAGTATAACCTGAAGCTCACTGGCTTTCCTTCCTTTAAACTCATGCTTGTAGGTTTGTGACCTCACAAGTTATCAAAGCATGTTAACTTCAAAAGATATCAATAGTTTCACACATAGCTTGTATATACTCTTCTACTAATGGAAAATTGAGAAATAATCAGCATTAGTTGAAGAATTGTTCATAGAAGAAGCAAGAGGGAGCAGAATTTTAAAAGTTACAGATAGGATCAGAATAGGCTCGAATTGATCCCAAGGGAATATAATGAAAGGAAGAGTGATCAAGGGAATCACATCTAACAAAAAGATCCCCAAAGACAAGTACTAAAGCTTTCCATTAAAGGTAACATCTTACAGGTCCAATTCTATTAACAAAATGCATTTGATTAACAGCTAGGCAATTAGAAGGAATCCTTTAGAGTCATGAATTGGAGTGAAAAAAAGGTTATTTAATACCAAGCATGATGATGTTTTGGAGATCACATATGTGGTTAAACATAGAACTGTGAAAAACATTCCTGAATATGAAAAATATATGTTATTTCCTTAAACTTTTAAATTATCACATCTGAAAATAATACAGTAGCAAAATATTTGATTAGAAAAATTGGCTGTCTTTCCTGTTTTATTTACTTTATCATTGTTGGCCAAGCTAATGGAAGGTTAGGATTTATTTTGACTTACAGTGTTGAGAGAAAGTTTCGTGAAGGCAGACAGCAGCATGGCATGAACAGAGGCTGGACATTACCTATTTCCAACTCAAATTTAACTCAATGGGTAAAATAAAAATTGAAATATAGTATAGTATAATATAGTAGAGTAATATGATTGTGTTTTAATGGGGAACGAGGGGGAAGATTTAAAGGATAAGAGAAGGTTTCCAGAGGAATAAGAAAAATAAATAAAATAAAAATTAATCATGTACATTTCTGAAAATGCCATAAAATAAAACTAATAAAGAAAAACAAATTAAGCAAGGAAGGTTTTGATTGGCTGACAGTCCTCGTGATAGGAACATGGCACCTGAAGCTTCACCAATCTCATTCACATGGCCTCTACAGTTAGGGAGCAGAGAGAGAGAGGCATATTTGGACTCGGCTCACTTTCTCCTTTTCACTCAGTCTCTGAACTCACCCAAGTTCTTGAATGGTATGCCTACAGTATGGGTGTGAAGCTGTTACCTTCTCATTGCTGGGGAAAAGCATGGGGCTTTATGAAAGTAAAAGGTCTATTTCTGGCTTACAGTTTTGAGGGGAAGTTTCATGATAATGAGGGAATCATAGCAGGTGCACAGAGCAGACAGCCATCACACCTACTAAGAGCAGGAAGGAAGGGCAGACATTGTGTTAGCTAGCAAGGAAAGGTGGGGCTGGGTTATAACCCACAAGATCCACCCTCAGGGAGGCAACTTCTTCAGCAAGGTTTCACTTCCCAAAGGCCCCACTCTCTGTGGATGAAGAATGAGGTTTAATCTAAAACGCTTTGAGGCTCTGATGTACATTTTATATTCAAACCAATGCGGGCAGTAGGTCTTCTTATCCTAATTAGTCAAATCTAGAAACTCCCACAAAGACATGACCTGAGAGATGTGTTTTTTAGGTGACTAAATGAACAGTCAATATTAATGATAGCACTCATTATAGTAAAATCGCACATGATTATTTAGTAGTATATTATATCTATAAACATAATACATAAAGAGGAATGAATATAGGTAGCATCCTATTCACTGAAAATAAACACATGTTTTCTTAAACATTTATCAAGTTTGACCTTTGCAAAATTATTTTACACAAATCCACACACTTAAAATAGGTAGCTTAAAAAGTGGAAATTGTAGTTGTTCAAAATTCCAAGGAAAAGGGAATCACCTTCTTTTCTTGACTGGGAAAATACAGTCTTTTATTCAAATATGTCGTGGAAACTCGAATCCACTTTCCGTTCCTACCATTGCGATGACAGCATTATGAAGCAGAAAATTGTTTGAGCAACCACAGATAAGGAATTACAAATCCGGTGCTTCACGAGTTGTATAAAGCAGATGTAAGGTTAATTTGCAAGGTGTAGTTGGCTCCCATATTTTTTTTTCAATATATTTCAATAGCTTGGAACTCTGAAAACCTGGTAGCAAATAAAATGGTTTCTATAGGCGGCCGGATTTCTTGCTGACTAAGCTATCTGAAGGAAAAGCCAATTACCATGGCATGCTTTTCCTTATGCAGAAAGCAGAACATGTTCATTGTTAAATAGAGCCATTAAATATTTAGGGGAGGAAAAAAGTTCTATGAATTGAGATGATAACAGTGAAAAAATTACCTATAGATCGTTTCCTCTTAAACAACAATAAAACATTTTTCTAAGTGTAACCTGAAAATCTCAAGCATGAAATATGATTTGATTTAATATCCATTCTATGGTCTTTTAAAAATGTTGATTTTTGGGTTGGCATAGAATGGAGGAGAAAAAAAGGCCTCTGATATAAAGCTATATTTTCACCTAAGAGTAATAAAAGAACTAATATGGTCACCTCAACAAAGAACTAGCTGAAGAATTGGGATTCTATTTTTGGCCTCTGCAGTGACTTGCTCAGTGACCTTGGACATATCACTTAAATGGCTTTGTGCCTCAAGGTTTCCAGCTATAATATAGAGATTATAATGCCTGCCCTTAATTCAAGGTACCATAGGAAGATTTCAGGTGAGTTTATTTAAAATGCCAAAAGCTTTGGAAACAATAAGACTACTAAATTAAAATGGTATTTTATTCATTACTTGTGACTGATTTTGTTTTCCTATATTTTTTCATAATCCTTTTTTAAACTTTAATCAGCATAGTAAAATTTGTGTGGGAAATTTTTCCATGGATATTAATGAATATTCTATCAGTTAAGAAAAATGAGAATATACCTTTCTGATCCACTGGTAGAAATTCTACTCCTAAGCATATTTAACATTCATGAAAGAAAGAACATCATGCAATACTCATGCTAGTTAGTACTTCCCCAGTCTTTCTGTAATTGAACAAATTCTTCCTACCTTGAACACTTCCATTATTTCTGTAATTTATTACAGTCAATATTATTGCACAATGCATGTGTTGCCTGCTGTCTGTCTGCACATGCAGAAGACCACCTAGGTCCTTCTTCTGGGCCTTGCTCTGCTGAGTTCCCTTCACGCTCCACAGCAGTATCTGTCCCTTACCAAGATGTTCTTGGGATACTTCAGGATAGTAGTGACATCTGTTTGTCTCTCAAGTCCCTCTGTATTGTTTTCTCTATTTTTAATCCATATACACCTATTGTTTTTGGAAAAGCATTTTTTTTCAACGTTGTTTTACTCAAACTTCCTTTCTATACAAAAGTCAGAGAAATATCTTATTTTCTCCTTTTCTGCAACATTTCTGTGTTTTGACATTTAAACTACCAAATAAAATTTTAGAATTTAAGAACAATGTATATGTCTCCCCTAAACATTAGAGAACCTGAAACAAACCTATGTTCTTCCTGTCATCCTGCTTTCTTCGTGAACTTTTGGAATGAATGCATACACAAAAGCAAGCGTTGATACTCTGCCTGAAGAGCTTGATAATATGTAATTTACTATTTCATATGCCTTTTAATTTCACAGGCTTGCATCTTACCCTATCCAATATTTCCAGAATATTGTCAGTCCCCCTTGTAATTTCTTAAAGACATATTTCTTGTACACATTTCTATACTTGTAACCATTTCCATTATATGCACAACAAAGAGTCAACATTGAAATTTCAGTCTATATGCATTTTAATGGTCACCTACTCCTTTATCCAAAGCTAAGAAAATGACTATCTCAAGAGTGGGATTTATATTGTATTCTTTACCTGTTTCATTCTCACAATTCTAAGTTCCTTTTTCCTCAGCTTACATGGAAAACGACAGTTCATCATCTGAGATGTACTGTAATTCGGTCTTCATTTCTCTCTCTCTCTCTCTCTCTCTCTCTCTCTCTCTCTCTCTCTCTCTCTCTCTTCTGTCTCTCTCTTCCAAATGTTCTTCTTATACCTAGTCCTGTATTGTGTGTGACACTGTATCAATACTCTGGTAACTAATGAACACTTTCTTCAATAACTGTCACATTTTTCTTTCTTTAATCACCCCATTCTTTCTTTGGGGTAAACATTTTCTATTATTTTCTTTTATAGTTTTTATGGTAATTATCAGTGTTATTCTTGGGGCTTGCTTCTCTTCTATTTTGAAAAAAAAATGTAAGAATACTCTTTGATACACATGAATTTATATAAAGTCACATTTTTATTTTTATTTAATTTTTAGAATAGAAACTACCAGTAATAAGGCATATTTTTCATGTCCAATTTCCCCTACACAACAACACTCATATGCACAGGAAGTGGAATCTATTAAATTTATTTCCCAAAAGAAGACAATGTGAAGCTGAGTCTGTGTAAAGCATCAAAAAGTAATGTTAAAATTTAGTTATGGCTTCTAAATTTTGCAGACTTTAAAATATAAAACTTTCATTAATGTCATTTGTAAAATATTTCAAATATGTTTAAATAATTCAGAAGAAGGACTTAGTCACTATATAATATATCTTATATGTGAGGGTCAGTTGAAAGAAAAGATTTCAGGTACCAGAAACTTCTTTAAGGAATGTATAAAAAGAAATAGATAATCACAGAAAATAAGTGGAGATTTTAAGACATGAATAAAAGCGACAGAGAGAGAGGGAGATGTTTCATAAACTTGAAAGTAATTACAAAATTTGAGATCTTATAAGTTGATGAATTGACTGAATTAAGACTGCATCTCAAACGTATGAAAGAAGAAGCATGCTGATCCACAATGGCAGATGGATAATCTTGCATGAAGTATGTTTAACTTACTAATGTGATCCCAGTGAATATGAAGTTGGAGAAAAAAATGCACATCACCGGCTCTGGTGTGAGACTGTGATCCAACCCTAGTTTGTCCTGGTTCTCATTCTTCAAGAGGCTGTCCTGCTCAGACTCATGGACAGAACATTCCACAGCACTGAAGTCTCCTCTTCACAGGCATCATGCCATCATTTCCTTTCGGCTTCTTTGCCAAGAGCATGGCACCAGGAAAACCCAAGTACAGTGTTAAGGCAAATGAGTTGTTGAAAGAAAATCATATTGTGGTTGACATGCAATTGACAAATTTCTGATAAATATGACTTACCACTAATAATATGAAAGAAAATTAATAAAAGTGTATGACATGTTTATGGTCCTAAGTAATTGGTAATGAGGTTCCATTAGAGAAAACATATGCATGCTATCCAAACTGTAAGAGATGAAAAATTTTTATGAATTAACTCCAACCATCATAAATTTTTCCTGTATTAAAATTAGAGCATTAGTAATTTTCTTATGTATTTAAAGTTTCTAAAAGACTGTATCAGGCACCTTTACTGTGAGCAGCATTAAATATTATTTATGAGAGAATATGAGTTCCTTACTATCATTATCTTTCCATTGTGGAGGAATGCTAAAAAAATTATCTCCATTTAAAGCATTTCTTTTTCTATTGGCAGAGGAAAATCAAAATAACTGATAGAAAACTAATTTTTCCAGCTACCCTGATATTATGTAATCCATATCTTTTCACATTCAAATGAGCAACATTTACATGGCCATACCATAACTAATGTGGTATGACTTCTTTCTTATCTCCAAGTAAGTTAGAACCTGTATTTCATATGGCCCTGAGAAAGAGCATACTATAGTTTTATTGGAAGAAAATCACTGAAGCAGTAAAACCAACCACAGAACTGTTAACCACATGTGCAGTCTCAAAAGATGCTACTTCAAGAGTTTAATCACTCTTTGTTATTAAGAGTGAAAACTTGAGTTTTACAGTGTTCCCTTCATACCTAAATATGAGGCATATTTAGAAGTTAGTATCAAATCATACCAGGAATGAATAACATAAAAAGAAAAGTTTCCCCTCACCATACACTGTGAATATGTACAGGAAAGCAGCAATGAGCATTTTACTCTAGGAAAGAGGAAGATTGAGAAGCTTATAGCAATCAAACTTTCATAAAATCTAAAATAATTCCTGGAAAAATCAAATAAAATTCTAAATTAGACATATAAAATGTCAATGATATAATTTTTCCTCCTTATTGACAGATCCCACATCTGTCATTCTCATTAGACTTCATCTCTTTTTCTCTGTAAATTTCTTAATCTTTAAGAACTTTCTACTGTTTTAAGCTAAACAATATATATAAAGTTTTAAGATGAGAATCTGCCTGTGAAATACCTAAGAATAAAAATCAAATGTAGCCAGGCTTGGTGGTACACACCTTTAATTCCAGTACTCCAGGGTCAGAGGTAGGAGGATGACTGTATTCCTCAGGGTTCTCTAGAGGAAACAGAGTTGACAGAATGAATGTAAACTGGGCTTGGTGGCTTTAATCCCAGCATTTGGGAGGTAGAGGAAGGAGGATTTCCATGAGTTTAAGGCTACCCTGAGACTACAAAGTGAATTCCAGGTCAGCCTGGACTAGAGTGAGAACCTACCTTGAAAAACCAAAAAAAAAAAAAAAAAAAAAAAAAAAAAAAAAAGAAGAATATAGTAAAAAGGGGGGGATTCATTGGGGTAGTTTGCAACAGTTAAAGTGGCTGGATTCCTCAACAGTCCCTATACAGACCTGAAAGCCTAAAGGCTCCTTGGGGAGCCACTGGTCTTCAGTCTACTATATGAGGCCAGGAAATTGGGTTCCAATGTCCAGGAAGGGTAAAAGAGCTAAATGCAAGTGCAAATCACTACAAACACAAGCAACCAGGGAAGGAAAGAAGAAACCTGCTCTTTTTTTTTAACATTATAAGAATTTGATCCTCTAATTTATCTGTAAAAGTTGAAGCATTTTACATTCTTTTTTCCTTTCATTTAAAATTTTATTAGTACATAAATATATATTAACAATTCAAGATGCTCAATATCATGTGTTATTATTAGAGAAAACCCCTTAAAACCAAGATGCCACATCCCTTTATGCATTAGATATTCTCCCCCACCCAACTTCCCACCACCTTTTCCTCAAATCTCCCTGAGTCATGGTGGGAGAGTTTAAAGTTTGCATAATTATTGAGTGCTTAAGAGTCTCTGAACTTTTGTTTTGGACTATTTTGGGCACCATTGGTATCTATCTCCTTTATCATTCCCTAGGTTATCTGCCTTGCTGTGAGAATAGCTCTTTTGCTCATCAAGCCACTCAATTCATTGGTGGTTGTGTTAGGGCTCTAGATGGTGAGTTTGAGATGGTTCCTCTGCTGCTTGGGTGTCTTCCTTCAACTCAGGTCCTATTGGTGGAATTGGGTTGTCCATGGTCCTCTTTGATTTCTGAAAAATACAAAGAGACTCTCCAACGGAGAGTGAGATCATTATTGGTCAATTAAGACAAATAATGCTAGTTTGGTGATCATTTGAAGGACGTAGCCTTTCTGAAGACCTATGGATAGTGAGGACCTTCCCTTGGAGATCCAGTTCTTATTCACCATTCAAGGTTGCCTTGGATTTGCATGCCAGGCAATGGTTCCCTGCCACTGAGCAAATCTCATAGCAATTAGCCAGCTGTCGATTACCCACCTCAGTTGAGTGCCACTATTACACAGATGGGCACTTCTTGTCTTGCTAGTTGGTGCCATATAGCAGTGTGTTCTGCATTCTCAGCAAGGTCATGATTTATTTTGTCCCCGAATTAACAAAATGGCTGTGTCCTGCATACCTTGTATTGCTTTTGGAAGTATGAGAAATGCATGCATCGAGAGGGTCATGAAGTCCACGTGGTTCCAGGAGGCACTGCTGAGATGCAGTATGTGAAAAAGGGCATGGATTACCTGATTGGCCAATGAAGCCATTGGAATGTGAACTGTAGTTTGCAATGGATACGCAAAGATGTTTTGAATATATCAGGATATATAAGAGCTACCATGGAGTGCTGTTGGCTCAATATAGAAGTTTTTCCCAGCTACTCAGCCAAGCTGGAGGGACATAATTGGAGAATCCAGAGAATGTCAGTCACTGGTTGCAATATTGGACTTGAACTGCAGGTGTTTGATATTTGCCTAATGGTTGCGTTTACATTGATTCAGTCTCTCCTGTTATGCCTCCTAGCAGTTGGAAATGTTCACTTTTTTCATTATATATCAAAGGTTTATAACTTGTTTAGATTTTATAAAATTTACAGTTAAAAGATAATCTTAGATCTCAGATAAGACTTGGGACATTGGAACTGCCTTAAAGTTGGTACGGGACCTTTAAAGTTGGACTAAACATAATAAACCATGTGAGATGATTATGAATCTATTGGGGCATTGTGGTAGTTTCATTGGGTGTCCCCAATAGTTTCCAGAGTTTATTAAAGTTTTTCTCCAGTTGCCTGGCTGGAGGGTGTGTCACCTTGGCCAGATCCTAGGGTCCAGGCCTTAGGTGTTCCTGGGGTGGGTCTGGAATTCCAGCCATACATATGAAAAGAGCAGTCTGAGCTCAAGCCTGAAGTTTCTGCTATTTTGTGAGTTTGCTTTTGGAGTTGTTGTTAATGGGTTTCTCTTTGTGTTTGGACCTGTGAAAGGGGACCAGCCTCTTTCTCCCATATGGAACTTCCCCTGGATCTGTTGCTGCAGTAAATGTTTTCTTCCCAAAACTATGCCTGTGTTGGAGATTCATCCCAGCACATGTGGCTTACTTTGATAATCACCACGAGTTCTAGGCTATCCTGAGACAGCATAGTGAATTCCAGGTCAGCTGGGCTAGAGCAAGACCCTACTTTGAAAAAACAAATATATATTATCTGAAAAAGAAATAGAAAATCAGAATGTAATCATTTCCAAAAATCCAATCTTTATGTATCATAAAACTAATTGTAATATGACCATAAAGAATAAAATTTTAAACTAGAAATTCTTGTTGTGGTCCTAAAGCATGGAGAATATAATACCAACTACATAAAGCTTACTAAAATGAAACATAAGAACATGAAATTATATTGTTATAGTCTTCACAAAGTTTAAAAAAAGTGACCTGCTCCCAAATGAAACTTATTGAAATATAGTATTTAAAGTGGACAGAAAAACATTTGAACTACTTGGATTTTCAGGATGCTTAAAAAATGTTGAGCAATATTTTAGTACAATGGTTGATCATATAAATTGGAGAACAAGTTAAATAAAATGTCAAAACTATCTCAGTTGAAGTTTGGGATACCAAATGTCAGAGGCAGAAATGATCTGAATTGAAATTTATTAAGACAGAACAACAAACAGAGCTGGGGATGATAATTTGTAATATATTACAAAAATACCATAGGATACATTTTACTCTTTTCTTAACTTAGCAAATATTAAAAGAAAGCCATTAAAAGTTCAAACACATTCCAAGAATCTCAGTACAATTTTATTTTCAAATATGTATTAGAATTTTTCCAGGGTCTGTAAACTTGTGTACACTTATGTCCAAGGCAGCATTATTAATACTATGTAGGTTTCAACTATTGTATGCATTGATACATAAAATGTGAATTGTACAGACACTACTATATCAAATTGCCTTAAAAAGAGAGGAAATTTTAACATATGCCACTGCATAGAAAGATCTGAAGGAAAATGTATAAAGGAAAATAAGGTAGTCAGAAAAATACAAAGGAGACTCTTTCCATTTTAATGAGGAACAATGTAAGCTAAATATAAGACAGAGTAGAATGGAAGTGGTAAATCAAGGAAGGGAGGGAAATAAGTATTGATTTATTCAGGAACATGGAATCAAGTCAAAGTAATTAACTATGTAAACTAGCCTAACTTTGAAGAGTACCGACAATGGAAATACAACTTAGTTTTTTTTTTCTAATGTCTAAACAGTGATGACATTGGTTATATCAGCTGTGTGAGATAAGGTAGGTGTGGAGGGATTTGATAGGAGTCTACAATTAGCAAGGGAACATACAAACTTCACAGATTATATAAATGTTCAATATTTTGAGATAATTATTGATTTACACATTGAGAATGTTTATCAGTTTGAGTATTTTTGTATGTTATGTAAACCTCCAAAAAATGAAAAAGTACACTGGATATAAGTTAAATGTATATTTTAGTAAACATATAACTACATTTTTAAAAATATGGTATGCTTTCTCTCATTAACAAATCATATATGCAAAATGTTAGTGAAGCAGAATGCTAACAAGATGTGTAAAGAAATAAAGTTCTAAAACAAGTGTCAGTCTGCATCCATTGTACAGTTTATTTGCTAATTGGAAGTCTTTTAATAGAAACAACAAACAGTAACTCTTCACCATAATCACACTCTTTATTTGGCAGAATGCATGCCATTAAATGTCTATTAATTGGTCACAGAGAAACCATGAAGAGCTTCTTGCTTAGAGCAGGTCAACTATGTTTTGGTAAAAAGGTGTGATCACTAGTTTCTTCTACAAATTAAAATTCCCATGGACATAACAATTTTGGAGATATATTTCACAATAATTATCTAAATCATGTTAGCTTTTAAATGTCTAAAAATTTCACACAACCATCTATTTTTATCTCTTCCTAAACACAGATATAATGATCATTTATTTGCTCCTCATCAATGTTCAAAATGTATAGCAATTTTTGTTCATGGTGTCTTAAATTAAAGCAATGATCCATTTATTGTTAAATAAAATATTTTACAATATTTTAATAATTGTTAAAATAGTGGGAATGCTATCAAAACTTGGACCCATGAAATGTGTATATTGGAGAGATGGTAAAAATGTTCACCTGGTACAAAACCATCTTTTTCAGATATTCAATAGTTACTAGAATTATTAAATAAGTTATATTTTCTAAGACTACCATACATTTATCCTCAACTATGTAAATACATGTGTAAATTTGTCCCTATACCTGTCTTTATGAAATCCTTTACCTAATAAAGTATAGCAAAACTGTGATGCAAGAACATAAATGTTTAGTTCATATAAAATATACTATCACTTGATAATATAGTATTGACTCTTTTTTTTCTTTTCGTTATATGCTTATTGGAGGTATAGGTAAATAAAACATGGACTTTATAGACTTGCCTCAACCTTTAAATGATTTTTATAGACCTATTTTAAAAAATATTTTATTTTATGAGAGAGAGAGAGGCAGACAGAGAATATGGGTGCACCAGGGCCTCCAAGCCACTGCAAATGAACTCCAAACACATGCGCCCTCTTGTGCATCTGGCTGTATATGGGCACTGTGGTCCTTCTGCATTGCAAGCAAACGCCTTAGCCACTAAGCCATCTCTTCAGCCCATAGACCTATTTTTAAAATTTAATTTATTATTATTATTATTTTTTGATGTAGGGTCTCATCTAGCCCAGGCTGACCTGAAATTAACTACACAGTCTTAAGCTGGCCTTGAATTCATGATGATTCTCTTACCTCTCTAAATTGTTTTATTGCATTTATTTTTACAGGAAAAAAATTAAGCAATCACACAGCACTAAAATGGGAGTTGTTGGATTCCTAGTTTAATGTAGATACAGAATATTTTCTGTGTGCTGCTGGGATAGAGAACTCATCCCCATACCTGAGTTCTTTTTCAAGCTATTATGGATAAATTGGAATCTACCATTTGACAATGGCACTAAATGAAATGTTTCTTCCTAATTATGAGATTAGAACATATGCTGTGGAAATGTTTAGTGTGCTTTCTTAAAACCTGTAAATTAGAAGTTCTTGTATTAGCCACAGATTTGTGAAAAAAAAAAAAAAATATATATATATATATATATATATATATATATATATATATATATATACTGTTCTTTGGTGCTAAAATACAGATTTTGTTTTCTCGTGAACACAGATTAAGTCCTAAGTATAAAAATATGTGGTAGTTTGAATATATGTCTGCCAACAGACTCACTTGGCTAGAGAGGTGTCCTTGTGGATGAATCCTGGCGTCCAACCCTAAAATGTGTTTGGGGACCGATTAGAATTCCAACCTGAAGCTGTGCAGAGTGTAGAGATGTCTCTCTGCCTGGATTTATGAATAAAAGCCAGGTTCTTCTGCCATCAATGGAACTACCCTAGATCTGTAAACTGAAATAAACTCTTCCTCCTATACACTGTATCTGGTTTTGATGTTCACCCCTGCATTGTGAAGCTGACTCCATCAATTTGTGATCACTTTTCTGAATATTTCATCTCTGACATACGTTTTCTTATTTTGCCTGAAGAAAGCACAATTACTATTTTCATAATCATGAAGGTAATTTTTAAATTTCTCCTTTAATCTAATTGCTAGATTTTTATTTTGACTTCAAACTTTCATTTGAGTTTGCACTCAATAATCCCATTAGAACCTAGTTCAGACATGGCTCTTGTGGATGTAATGCTTTGGCAAGAGAGTAACACACACACAAACACACACACATACATATGTGTATATATATACACACACGCACACACACATATATATTTATATTCATTTAGAAACTTTACCAAACATCACATGGAAAGATTTTTTATCATTTATTATTTTTTCCAGACACTGTTTTCTTCCATTTAGAGAATATAAGTACTGATACCATCACTAGTATCACTGACCTCTTCCATCTCTACAGAGTAATACATTTTTTTTCAAATATATGGGAAAGCAAGTAGGAATGGGATACCTGATGGTTCTTACTACTAGAAAGAGACCTCAATTCACTTTTGCTTCCCCTAGAAAATATCATCTGATGGGCCAAGGCAGGAAATGATTAAGGCAGGAGCTTTCTTTCTTAGTATTCATGTTGTCTACATAATAGTTTCAATTATGCCTGTTAAAGATAAGACTACAAATATTTCCCATCTGGCATGTGTTAGGCTGAATTGAATTCCAATTTCATATTCTTCAGTATTATGTGTATATTACCTCACATGGCAAAATGGATTTTACAGATGTGAGTAAGGAATTTAAGACAGGGAGAAAATCCTGGTTTATCCTGGTGCTAAATGTACAACAAGGATTCTTGCTAGAGGTTTTCTGGGAAACCAGCCAGCATAAGGCAAGGTGACTGTAGACACTGAGTCTTGAAGGAAGTATCTCGACAGAACTCCTGGATATGAAGCTGCAGAAAAGATCACAGGCCAGGGTAATAAAGAGAAAAAACAAGGGTGCCTCCGAAGAGCCCCAGGATGATTGACCTGACTCACAGCTTGACATTTGTCTAATGCAAAGCATAGTAACTTTATGTCATTTTGACAACATAAAAACAATAGTTTGCCAGCACAATGGAAAACAACCCTTTACAAAAAAGTTTTGTAACACTGGGTGGAAAAGCATGTAAAGGTATGAACTTTCTGTGGGTATGAGGACTGCATTCAGATCTAGTCAGGACATATTCCAGAGCCTGTTCATCAGAGATTCCAACTCAGCTCTAGGTGGGTCATGAGAATTTTGAACAAGCCCATAGCCTGAGCCAGAGTCTACAGTGTGTGTGCAGTAATCGCCTGGGATAAAATGTACACATGAGTTACCGTGACCAGGAGGGAAAGAAGTTCCAGACATTTTATGTGACCATGAATGCCACTGGATGACAACATTTGTAACTTGTTTCTGGAAATGGCTTATGACAACGTCATCAAGTAGCGTAGAGCAGATGGTTGCAGCAGCAAGATTTCTTAAGACCTGGAATAGTGAGTGACGATGTGATGTGAAATGAGACATCTGTAACATATTTTATACACCTTACATTGTAGTTTACACTTCTTTTATTTCATATACAGTTACAAATCACTTAACAATGGAGATGCCTGTCAGCAGGTGAATTTATCCTTGTATGAGCATAATAGAGTGCACTTACCCAAATCCTGATGGTATAGCTTATAAAACAGCTATGCTTTAAATTATATCTACATAAGGTATACCCTGCCTCTCCAAAGACTATGATACATAAAATCACACAAGTTTAAATCAAGCACAGTGAGGCACTCATGAATCACAACAAAGAAAAGTGGGAAGATGTTGTCTGTATACCAAAAATGTGATATTTATAGAAAATATTCTTGTGCCAGTTAGTACTGTACTCTAATAAACATAGTATAGTGAATACATAAACTAGTAGCATGGAAATACTGTGTATTTTGTCAATTGTATCTTGTGCCAGCACTTAGGGTTGGCTGTTTTCACTATCATCACTACATGCATATTTTTTAATATTTTATTTATTCATTTTCAAGCAGAGAGAGAGAGAGAAAGAGTGAGAGAGAGAGCGAGCACCTGGGCCACCACCTTGTGGGTCTGGCTTATGTGGAACCTGGGGAAGTGAACCCAGGGCCTTAGGCACTGGAGGCTAGTGCCTTAACCGCTGAGCAATCTGTCCAGCCCACTACATGCATATTTATATGTTATGATGTGATTGTCAAGCATTAGTGAGTGGAGAGAAGTGTTCACACCTTGAACAGCTATGGGACCACTGGTGCACATGTAAGTTGTTTTGGTCAACAATGTCTTTATACAGATCATGGGTATAAATGGCCAAAATTTCCCCATATTTCACTCTCAGAAACATACTATCTTGTAACATCATCTTGTTAATCCATATATTTGGCTTTGTAAAAAGACTACAGTCCTGAGTGGGAGAGATGGCTCAGTGGATAAAGCCTGACTACCAGAGTTTGATCCTCAACATGCACCATATAGAAAGCTAGAAGCTGTGGTGGGATTCTGTAATCCAAGTACAGAGACCAAGAGGTGACAGTCAGAGGCAAGAGAATTTCCAGAAGTTCACAGAGAACTCTGCAAAGAACAACAATGGCAGAGCAAAAACTTAACAGAAGAGTGCAATGAGATCAAAAACAACAACCAAAAATCCTGCCTCCAATGAGATGGAAAGGTGAGGACTCAACTTAAACTGTCCTCTGACCTGCCATGTATGCTATGACATGCATGTATGCACATCCTCACAGTACTGTAGACACACACACACACACACACACACACACACACACACACACACACACACACACAGGCACACACACACATGAGTATACAATCTTATTTTATGTACTGTCGATAGCTGATAATCCTAACACAGAGAATGTATGTTTCCCCAGCCACTCAGTGTTTAATGCAGACTAATGTTCTGAGTCATTTATGAATATCTTTATTATTATTATTAGTAGTAGTAGCAGTAGTAGTAGTAGTACTATTCCGACTACCGTGATATCAATACAGTTATACCACTGTTTCCTGAACTTGCTTCTCACCAGCTTTCTCTGAGTAATTTCATATACTAAATATATCATAATTCAAAGAGAGCATCACATTTTTTCTTTAGAAATAATGAATGCTAGAGCATATTATAGTTTTGAAATAAAAGGATAGTTTTTCAATTATTTTTATCATAAGAACAACTATATTCCCCCCTCAGGGTAAAAAGATGTTATTTCAATAAACATAAACAAAAAGTTACAAGCAAATCCAGACACTGGGCATTTGAAGGCATGAAAACCAGGGATTGAGGCTTGCAGCTGAGTGAGCAGAATAAATGATAACAAATTCCAGTGAAAGCAACATTAACAATGGGCTTCACTAAGGAAAAATTAAATCTAAACACTTTATGTTAGCCATGCACAAAGCCGCTGAACAGATTATCCAAGAATGTAAGTAACAAAAATGAAATTAGCATGAGTATCTCTACAGCTTAGCAGCATCATAAACCAAGATAAGGTGTGTTGGTATGAACATAATCAAGCCAGTGGGGCTAAAGGAGGCCTTTCTTAATTTGGAAATGGAGATTAAGTATGGATTAAGCAAAGATAGAATACTTTATTCCTATGTACCACATGGAAATCATCACGGAAATTCTGCATGCAAAATAAGAAATGTATGTTTTTGAAGATGATGGGACTAAATTTAAAGGTGTCCTTAAAATATTAAAATTTTCAAATTAACAAAGATGTAATAGGATTCTTATGGGATTAGCATTGTTAATCTTAAATGTTTGGCATATAGTTTTAAATTATCTGATGGTTTGTAAAACAAAAGCTTTTCCTTTTCTTTTTTATACATATTTTATTTATTCATTTTCAAGCAGAGAGAGAGAGAGAGAGAGAGAGAGAGAGAGAGAGAGAGAGAGAGAGAGTCTGGCTTATGTGGGTACTGGGGAATTGAATCCGGGGCTCTAGGCACTGGAGGCAAGTGCCTTAACCGCTGAGCCGTCTCTCCAGCCCTTCCTTTTCTTTTTGAAAAAAATATTCATCATTTAGAAGTGTGTGTGTGTGTGTGTGTGTGTGTGTGTGTGTGTGTGTGCATTTTTGAGCCAGAGTTTATGTGGCAACTGGGGAACAGAAGCCAGGATGACAGGCTTTGCAAGGAAGTTTATTTAAGCACTGAGCCATCTCCCCATCCCAAGGCTATTATTTTTCAACATTATATCATAGTAAATTTCATAGCATTCTCATGTGTATAAGTATTTAAAATAAAATAGCAGTGATTCATACTATGGCCCCTGATTTGAAGATTAGAAATGACATTAAGTAATGTAAATCAATTTACATCAGGTGATAATTTTAGGTTTTATATTTTGTCACTTTTAAATTTTAAGTATATTTGAAAAAAGGCAAATGAAAGCAAGCAACAATAAAAATATCAATTTTGGGTTACATATTCTAATTATTGCAAATATATAATTATTACTTTTTGTCAGTAAACAGAGTTTTAAATTATAATTGCATGATGCATACACAGATCAAATCAATATTACCCTAAGAGTATCCATTAAACCTGGGGCCTAATGAGAGGATACACCCATCATACACAATGTGGGGCCTATTAAACCTGTGCTGATCTCAGTCTTCTTAGGAGAACCTGATTTTATTTTTCAGAAGGTAGAGAGAATCCAGGACAACTTAATTCTAACAACAATACCAGAAATGATAGCTGATTCCCTGGCAGGAGATGGACCACCCTAAACACATCAGCTAGGGTACAGGTGAAACCACAGAGGAATTGGCAGGAGGAGCAAAAGTGCTTCTTCTTTAGGTAGCCTGACAAGGTGCACCAAGGTGATGGAGACAGACACTAAAGATACTCAAAATGCCCCAGAGCAGAAATCCAGATGCTGCAGAGAGATCAACACTATAGTAGACTTAAACCTCACCCACCTGGGCTCAGGGAATTTTTCAGAAAAGGCAGTGGAAAAATTGAGCACTGAGACTATACGACCTGCAAACTTCTGTCACTGGAGGATTCTGAGAGAAGAAAAAGCTCTGACACCCAGAGTTGTAACTGAGTATTGTATGTTGGTTCTCTCAGCTTTGGCCAGGAAGCCTTTGCATGGAGCTCCTAGGCTCAGACCTCTCTGACTGTGAGTTTCCAAGGTTAAGACTCTGGTTCTCAGTTTAGAACTCGCAAGCCTGTGTGTTCGCAGGCAGAGCCTGAGAACCTCTGGAATTCAGTGCTGTCACCACACACACATGGGAAGCTGTCACTCCATAGAGCACAAAGGATCCCCAGACAGACATTTTCTATGGCTCCATAGTCACAGTTCTAGAAATCAGGATGAGGACATCTTTGGGGAGCATTATTCTGTCTCCCACACAGAGTATTTTCTTTTACATAACACAAAAATGTTTGGGAAAAGGAGTAAACTTGTTATTCCAACCATGGATTTAATATGGAAGTTTTAAAAAGTCATGCGTATCTGCTTGTATATAAAATGACAGCATTTTTAATATCAAATTATTTTCTTTAAGAAGAACATACTTAAGAATCTCAAATATAATTAAGTATAAATATGAATATAATTCAATGAAACATTAAAATATAATTAAGGCAAGGGAAAATCAGGTGATAATCATATATGCTATGACATATTTCCATTTTATTTTCCTCACATCTCTTTTATAAATGAAGGAAGGAATCAAGTAGAAACAAAACCTCAACACTTTGTGTTACATTAAAGATTTTAAATCATATTTGGTCCAGCATTCATTCAAATTAAGACTCCCAAAATTTCTTTTCTTTCTTTATTGGTATAATTTATATTTTTTATGTTTGGTGTGTGTGTGTGTGTGTGTGTGTGTGTGTGTGTGTACCTGCAGAAGCTGGAGGTTAGCATTGAAGTATCTTCCTCAATCACTGTCCACTTTATCATTTTTGGGGGTGGGATATTGTTTATGCTGTGTGTGAGCGTGTGTGTGTGTTGCATGATCTAGTGTGAGCATATAGGCATGCATCCTACAGCACTGTGTGTGGTCAGAGGACAACTTTCAGGTATTGGTTCTCACATTCCACATTGACTGAGGTAGGGTCTCCAGATCACTGACCATTTATTTGGTAAGTCAGCTTGTCTGTGAACTTGAAGGAAATTCTCTTTTAGTTTTCTTTTTTATTTATTTGCAAGCAGAGAGAGAGAGAGACAGAATGAGTATGCCAGGG
The DNA here is from genome assembly GCA_004024765.1 of Zapus hudsonius. Lineage (NCBI taxonomy): Eukaryota > Metazoa > Chordata > Mammalia > Rodentia > Dipodidae > Zapus > Zapus hudsonius. The sequence continues at coordinate 21,414 of PVHP010016559.1, forward strand.
CCTCCAGCCACTGCAAATGAACTCCAGATCTTTGCACCACTTTGTGCATCTTGCTTTACATGGGTACTGGGGAATCAAACTCAGGTCTTTTGGTTTTGCAGGCAAGTGCCTTAACCGCTGAGCCATCTGTCCAGCCAACAGCTTCTGAATTTTCAGTGGGATCTGAGGAATCAAACTCCTACTCACACTTTTGCAATGAAGAGCCACTCTTTACCCAGGGGGAATTCCAGGAAGGAATTACCACTGCCAGGCCACAAGACAATTCACAAGTTCATGGAGAGGAATGCAGTAGGCTTTACTTTACAAAAATCAGAATCAGGGCTGGAGAGATTTCTCAGTGGTTAAGGCACTTGCCTCCAGTGCCTACGGCCCCGGGTTCAATTCCCCAGGACCCACATGAGCCAGACCCACAAGTTGGTGGCCCTGATGCTCTCTCTCTCTCTCTCTCTCTCTCTCTCTCTCTCTCTCTCTCTCTCTCTCTCTCTCTGTTGAAAATGAATAAATAAAATATTAAAAAAAATCAGAATCAGCAATGACAGAAACAGCAGGTGAGGTTAGTTACATACAACACCCAAGCCAGAATGGGTGCTAGCCCCAAAGTAGGAACTCAAGTAAGGCCTGAATTCAGGGGTATATTTGGGTGCTGTGTCTATTTATAATCAAAGGTGTCATGGGCTCATTGTCCATTTGAGACTCTATCATGACAGCAGTCAAGCAATCATTCCTACCTGCCTCTATCAGGCCACACTGCTTCTGACTGAATTCCCAGACCCCTGGAATTCCAGAGCTTAAAGCATTCCCAGTCCACCATAGAGTTTCTCAGTTTCTTAGTTAACTATTTAATTTCCATAAGTGGCGGGTTTCTTCCTCACTAGTTCACAAGAAAGCTTCAAGGAGCCTTTTGCCTCTGCCTCCCAAGTGCTGGTTTTTTTTTGTTTGTTTGTTTGTTTCTGTTGCTTTCCAAGTGCAAGGTCTCATGAGGCAAACACTTTATCCTCAGAGCCATTTCCCCAGTCCTTACATTTTTGTATTGTTATCTATATATAATTTACAATATTTTTATTCCAGTTGATGAGAAAAAATGGTTCTCAAAAATATATATAAATATTTATCTAAAATTTATATTTATCAAAAATACATATTTATCAATATATATATTCCCATTCCAGTCTAGAAGCACTAGGTTAGAAATTGTCAAAAATATATGAGCTGCTTTGTTTCTAAGCTTCTGGGAAATTTTCCCATCTCAACCTCCCTCTTATCTTAGGCACACTGAGGATATCAGCTTCTGGCCTTTATGTTGGAACAGAGAATCTGAACCCAGGGAATCTGAGCCATCTACCCAGTATAAATGTTGGAAAATTATTAATAGATAATACATTTTCCTTAACAATTACATAAAGTAGGTGTGCATGTATTGCAATATATCTTAGCTGCCATGAAATTCAACTGGGACTTTGTTTTAAGTCCAACCATATGAAAAATGTAAAAAAAAAAATAAGTCGTACCTAAGCTATAAGAAAATTTGCATGTTATGAAAACAATAAAACACTGCTGTAAATAGAAAAATAGATGACATCTGACTCCCAAAAGTGTCATGAGGTATTTACAAAGCACTATTTTCTCTTAATATTATTTATTGCTGATTAAATTACTGGCTTAATCAAAGATTGCTTTTCATATGATTTCATTAGGCAAACATTCAAAACCAGAGGATAATAAGTGACACAACACAGAAGATTTAAGTATAAAAATTCAGAGACAAACCTCAAAGTAAACAGCTCTCATTTAGGTGCCTCACAATCTCATCTTTCATAATTGAAGATATTTTCTCTTTGTACATATGTGACTCTGAAAAGCCAAATTGTGGCTTATGTTTCTATCCGCCCATTCTTTTCAAAACCTGTCACCATCCTGGGCTCTGCTTTTCAATTTAATGGGTAGCTTGATGCCTATTTTTAAAAAAAGATCCACCCCATCCCTGGCTTCTGCGGTCCCATCTGGTCGATCCACAGCTCCTAATGTTGCCTGCAGTCAGAATATCTGCCGTGGTTACTCTGTAGCTATTGCTGAGATTTGTGTGCAGTTGTTTTTGATGGCTTTCGGGGGATTTTTAGCTATGTAAAGAAGCATCTACACCCACAAACCCATGCACTTGTCACCTTCAAGCCTGACTCTCACTATTATCCTATAATGGGGTTTTCTCTCACCCCTTTTCTGTTTATCTAAATCTTATTTCCCATGACCCAGAATAAGTTCCATCTCCCGCACCATAGACTTCTTTTGATTACTTTCCCTGACACTGACCTTTCCTTTCTGTTCTTCTATTGTATATATAATCCAATTTCACAGCTTACCCCACGAATACATTCTAATTATTCTATTTCCTTCTATTTCTACAGAAACATTATTAGCTCTTGAAGGCAAGGGTCATGCACTAGATTAACATTATTACTTGAATATCCACAACATTAACTCTTGTTTAGCTGAAAGGATGCAGTATACCTAAAAGAAAGATCAAGATTATTTATCGTTTTGTCATAAATCAGCCACCGAATCTCTTCAAACTGAGATTTGCAGCAATTTAGAATACTAAATACCAAACAGATTTCATAACATGAAGATGTTAATAGACTTAACAAATGCTCTTGTTACAGTTTTTCCTTCCCTCTCTCCCTTCCTTTACCTTTTCCCTCACTCCCATCCTTCTTGCAGTAATTTCTTCCTTCTCAATTTTTGGCATAAGCCAATGTTTTAAGACATTGTATTTTATGCCTAAATCTAAAATTATTGTAATATGTCAACACTGAAAAATATTATAATGTTCTCAATGCCATCTATCCTACAAGCTGGCCTCCATGTATATTATGAAGATAACTATTAAACCTTTCTGAAATGATTTAATATATTCATGCTATAGGTAGTTATTGAAAATGATTCCCATTCAACCTACTGAAGTTTTAGAGAGCCAACTTTCAGTTCTGATATTTTATGTTTGACCAACATTTTAGTTCTGACCAATTCAATCTTCTTTGGTCTTGTGTTCTATCCAAAGATTTTTTTAACAATATACACTTAGTCCTCCCACAAAAAAAGTTTTAAAGGCTTTTTGCATTAATTTTCTTAATTTTATACTCCTATAAATGCATAATAATTATCCATGATATGCTTCATTGTCTTTCAGTGTAGTAGTATCTTAGTGTGATATTATTCATCAATGAATGGTTTTCCAAACCCTCAAAGATTTTACGAAATTAATTGCTTTTATTGTTTTGAAACATGTTGAAAGGAATGAAACTACCTCTTGTTCTGAGCAAATACATAGGCTCATATTCTGAATATATTAGTCATTTACTATACATATGTATATATATGTATATATATATATATATATATATATATATATATATATATATATATATATATATATATATGCCCATTCCTATCTAGATGCACCAGGTTAGAAATTGAGCTGCTGGAAAGTTTTCCTATCTCAACCTCCCTCTTCTTATCTTAGGCACACTGAGGATAACAGCTTCTGGCCTTTATGTTGGACCAGGGAATCTGAACCCAGGGAATCTGAGCCATCTACACAGTTAAAATGTTGGAAAATTATTATTAGATAATATAATTTTCCTTACCAATTACATAAAATAGGTGTGCATGTATTGTAATATCTTAGCTGCCATGAAATTCAATCAGGACTTTGTTTTAAATCCAACCATATGAAAATGTAAAAAAAATGCTCATAGAATCATAATCTTCTTCTCCACTGACAATTCTTAAACCCATAGTATATTTTTGTACTTTCTATACTTATCCCCTTCCTATTTACTGATCAATTCACTAAAGACAAAACCTTTGAGAAGCAGAGTAATTGCTCAGATATCCTGTCTTAGCTCAATACTTCCTCACTGGTAAACTTGAACTTGACTTCCCTCTTTGTTAAATGACTTGAAGGAGGATCAACTACCTCCTAGTAATGACTTGATGATTAAATCAGATAATATAGGAAAGTAACTCACAATGTCAGAAAGAGAAATTACTTTCTTCATTTGCTTCTAATTCTTGTTCTTATTAATCCCCCTGCAATTAGTTTATTAAAGAATACAATGATCAAATTTTCAAATTTTATGTATGATTTTCCTGTTTAATTAATCTTGCCTCTGCTATATTTCTTTAATTTCATCAAGAAACATAGAATGCATCTCTCAGAAAGGGAGGTAAGTTCATCCAATATAGAAATGAGGTAAAAAAATGCCACTTTTTTTTCTTGTTCTTCAATCCAGACCAAGAATAACTAAAAACAAAGAATGGTGTACAAACAGACATGCACATATATATACAAACATTACTGTGGTAAGAAACACTACTGAACCTAAAGAACCAGTTATTAGGAAATAATTAATTTGTCCTTAGTCAAGATAGGAGGTTCTGGGATAAACTGTGTAAGATTATATATATATAAACACTGTCATGGTTTGATCCAGGTGTCCCCCACAAACAAATGAATGTGTGCTGATAGATCGATCCTCAGCTGATGGCAATTTGGGAATTAGAACCTCACTAGAGCTGTGTTGTTGGAGTGGGTTTACGGGGTTATAAGCCAGCTTCCCCTTGTCAGTATTTGGCACACCTTCCTGCTGCTGTTTCCAGTGCTGTGGCAGAGGTGATGTCCAGCCCTCTGCTCATACCATCATTTTCCCTGCCAGGATAGAGTCTCCCCTCGAGTCCTTAAGCCAAATAAACCCATTCCTCCACAAGCCACTTTGCTAGGGTTCTTTCTGCGCAGCAACTAGAATGATGACCCCCAACCAACACAGACTAACCAGATATGATGGTATATACCTGTAATCCCAGTACTCAAGCAGCTGAGGCAGGTGGATTATAATATGCTTGCGGTCTACCCTGAGCTACATAGTGGATCTCAAAAAGGGAAACAATGTCACAAAAGCAAAAAAACAAAAATCATTAATATCTGATATTAATATCTGAGTTTTAGCAGGAAGCAGCCTAAGAGGATTAGACAAGGAAACCTATTGTAAATTGATCTCTATATTTTCACCACTTCCATCAGAAACTATTTTCTCCCTCAGTTGTTATACATTCCGGCTCTCTTTTAAATCACTAAACCTTCTTATAACCGCATTCATTTATGATGCTTTCTTTAAAATAGAAGATTTTATTTCAACTTTTTTATTTCATCTTCAGAGTGGTTTACATCTGGGGATTTTCATCCTACTTACTGTATCATTTCTTATATTATCCTGCTTTTGATAACATCATATGGAGTTGGCTCTGAATTCTATGATTTAAACCTTTATTATTTTATTAAACTTATAATTTCAAAAACACATTGTTTTATACTTCTCCTGATATAGCGGTGTCTCCTCAAAAGCAAAATTCAAGATCTATATCAGCAATTTTCTTCCCTAAAAATTCATTTTGTGAATGAAGTACAATCAGCAAAAGCAAACACGTCCAATCAGATGCTCAAATTACCAGTGTAAGACTCATTCTCCACTTGTTTCTCTCCTTCATTATAAACTTTGCTATTTTCACTGCCACATATTTTGTTTGCGTCTACTGAGTTTTCATCCACATAATTATCTCCTTAATTCAGTGTCTTTAACATTTTTTTCTAGTGAAGTGTAAAAGTCTTTCACTAATTATAGGATGTCCCTTTCTCTATTGACAATTCTATTCATGCAATATAATACTAACACTATAAACTAGATTATTTCTCATTTAAGATCATGTACAGGTTAGGAGGAAATATAATCATAAAAGAACTACTGCACCTTGAATTAATTGATATTGGAATGATCATCCCATTGTGATGGTACTGCGGTCAGCTTTCTAGTTGCTGCGCAGAAAGAACCCAAACAAAAGCAGTTTGTGGAAGAATGGGTTTATTTGGCTTATGACTCGAGGGGAGACTCCATCCTGGCAGGGAGAATGATGGCATGAGCAGAGGGCTGGACATCACCTCTGCCACGGAACTGGAAACAGCAACAGGAAGGTGTGCCAAACACTGGAAAGGGGGAGCTGGCTTATAACCCCATAAACCCGCCCCCAACACCACAGCTCCATTGAGGTTGTAAAATCCAAACTGCCATCAGCTGAGGATCGGTTACCCAGAACACATTCATTTGTTTTTGGGGGACACCTGGATCAAACCATGACAGATGGTTAAGGCGAATGTTAAAGCAGTGATCTCCTGAACACAGGGAAAGAAAGGCAAGAATCTCTCAGTGGCATAAGAGATACACACGCAGACAAGGTAAGAGGAAAGATGGATCTGAGAGAACAAAGCAGGATCCAAGGGGATCTCAACGATCCTCTTCAAGGGAATAGACACAAGACTTGTCTTTTCACATGCATTGAGATTTTATTCATTTAATTGCAACAGAAGAAATGGTAAGAGTAGTTGATAACCAAGAATCTGCACTCCAAGAGGCAGCTTCCAAAAACCATGTGCTAAATTGACAGTGCTTATCCCATTGGACCTATGCTGATCTCACTCTCCCCTGGAGAATCTGTTTGTATCTTTCAGAAAGCAGTGAGAATGTGGACAATGTAATTCTACCAACAAGACAAGAAATGGTAGCTGACTCCTGGCAGAAGATGAACACATCAGCTAGGGTCCAGGTGAAACCACAGAGAAAGTGGAGACATGAGCAAGAGTGTTACTTCCACTGCGAGCCCAACAACCTGGGCCAGGGTGAAGAAAACAGATGTTGTGGACACTCAAAATGTTCTACAGTAGAAATCTAGAAGTTGCTAAAAGCTCAACACTAAAGGAGACTTAAAACTCACCCATCATGGATCAGATAATGTTGTGGAAGAATGGGCAGAGAGACGGTCAAAGTCATGGTGTAGGGAATATCTAGAGGCACTGACCCCCTCCCCACAATGACTTACTGCTGGTCTCACCATATATAGCTCTCAATTCCCATGGAACATAACAGCAATCCCACTGAGGAGAGCCTACCGGAGCCTGTGGGCAGGAAGGAGGGAAATGGAGGTACGAACATATGATTTGTACATACCAAGTTTTTACTTAATAACAAACTGATAAAATAAGAAATCCTCACTGCTGCTGCAGTACTACTATGGACGTGTGAAATAAGAAAAAGATACTTGTTTAAATTTAGGGAAATGAGCATGAGAATATACGGAACACAAAATATAAATACCTATGATGGGGCAAAAAGATATAATAAAAGACTAATTAAGGCAGAAATATTTGCTAGTCAAATTTGATAGATAATGAAGTAAATATTAGCCATATTTTTAAGAATTATGCAGCAAAGGAACTTCCCAGAGAAGAAAATGAAGATGATGTTGAATTATTGAATAATTGGCACCAGGACTTCAAATATTATAATACTCAGTTAAATGAATTAATAATAATTATTTAAACACTTATATACAATTTCTTATTATGAGCTATAACCAATTTTTCTCCATTTACTTTGAATTTCACACCTTTAGAGACTTTCAATGAGGTATCATGACATCTTCAAGAAAGGAGTTTGAGATGAGCTGTCCATCCTGAAGTATGTACAATAGGAACTCAATATGAGAAGATAATATGTCTTTTATAGCTTTTAATGAAAGACTGGGTGACTATGTGGACACTCTTTATCTTGGCAGTCCATTTGATTAAAAAATTAAGTTAGGGAAAATACTAATATTCTTTAATAGTTAAGAGTGTTTAGTAAACTCATATCACAGGGATGCTTGATAACTATGTTTTAACAAAAGTGAGTGTTGTTACTTTCTTGTTTCTGTCCATCTGGGTACGGTCTTACAACTTTTTTTGTTGTTATTTTAGAACACACTGCCTATTTTTAATTTTATTTTTCAAATTAGTATCATGAGTAAGTATATGCATTGTATGAGTAACTCTTGTGAAGGTGTCCCCATGTCCTTCCTCTCTGTCCCCTACCCACTGGGTAACTCCTCGGTGCGTATCCTGGATCTGTGTGTTAAGGGTTTATGACCTGCAATGAGGTAGCCAATTATAAGCACCCACTTGTAACATGGTTTCTAAATGTATTCTTTGGCTGTGTATATAATCTAAATGATTGTTTTTGCATATTTTTGCATTTGCCAGATCTGGAGTTTCTTTACATTGGTGATTCCTTGCATGTACCTTGCCATTACATAGAAGTGATCATGTACGTGCCTCGTAACTCCTCTTAAAGGTAACAAGGTTTTTAGTGTGGAGAGCTTTAAGGTAGTGATTTGGTAAAATCAGTTTTTACCCCTATTGTTCTATAGGAAAATGAATGTTGATGAAGATAATGACATAATTGGAAGTCTCTTCTAAAAAATCTTTACTCCTGAAATTTTGAGTTTTATTTCAAAAATTTGGCGAAATACCTACAAGAGAATAATGTCATGGTTTCTCAATCATTTTAAATCAGCCCTGAAGCTGAGCCAGAAAGGCAGATCTTTTATAACTTTTATGGTCCTAAACAGCAACAGAGAAAGAATACATGAGAATTGTTCAAAAATAAATCCACACCAAATGCATCTATTACTAAATGTTCCCAACTCAACCTTCCAGCATGGGTTTCATTTCTCTCTTCTCTAAATGCGCCATGTAACCAGGGACTTCCCACAAACTCTTCTAAAACATGGGTAATATCTTTTTTAAAAAGTATTTTATTTATTAATTTTTCAAGCATAGAGAGAAAGAGAGAGAGAAAGAGAGAGAGGGAGAGAGAGAGAGAGAAAGAGAGAGAGAGAGAGAGAGCACCAGGGCCACCACCTTGTGGGTCTGGCTTATGTGGGTCCTGGAGAATTGAACCAGGGGCCTTATGCACTGGAGGCAAGTGCCTTAACTGCTGAGCCATCTCTACAGCCCCAACATAGGTAATATCTTATAATGGAATGCAGGTTGGTATTTGATGGCCTTTGTCTCAAGTGTACAAGTCACCAATAACATCGTTACAGAAGTGCTAATCTCCTCATTCACAAAACAATCCAATATGTACATGTAGAAGATAGGATGAGATCCTCTCTTATCTCTTCGGGATCTCTTCAGGGTTAGTGCAGAGTAACACACTTCCATTTTTAAAAAAGTACAAACTAAGGGCAAGGAACAAATTGTAGATCATGCATAATGCAGACATGCCCCAAACTAAGAAAGTCCCAGCTGGTTCGTAATGCTACCACAAGCCCACCAGCATTTCACAGGGGAAGCATGCTATATGACTTCATGTGAGAAGCAACAAGACAGATATTTGTGAATAAATATTGGTTTGACAGGATATCAGACACACTGCATTTTTTACTCAAAGACATGTAGTTAAGTAAAAGGTGCCAAACAGAATGTCTATTTAAGGGGAAAAAATGGAGAGGAAATCTACATTAGAGTGGAGCTGAAACAGATGGTGTAAATTGGTCCTTTGTTAGTCTTAAAAAATTTAAATAAAACATCCTAAATTGGAAGTTTCTTTTTTGATTAAAAAACAAAAACAAAAAACAAACAAAAAGCCCACAAAACTCTTTTCATCAAAAATAAAACACTTTTAACAACACCTACAACTTCTGGAATGCTTTTTTTCCCCCTTTTCCAATACTAAAAACATCCTTCTGACTCAAAATGTTCAACCCAAACAAAACCCATATAGCTCAGCTATTTTAAACTTTGGACCTGCTCAGAAATCTGATAAATATTTATTGGTTCCAGACTAAGCCTTTAGTCTCAAGTAAATGCAGAATCAGTAACTGTGTTCGTGTTAAAGGGGGAGATTTATAGATTTATTTATTTAAAATATGTATTTACTTATTTGCAAGCAGAGAGAAAAAAGTAGAAGAGAGAGAGAGAGAATGGGCATGCCTGGACCTCCAGGGTCTCCTCTCAAGACCAACAGAATCCATATGAATGCACCACTCTGTGCGTCTGGCTTAATGTGGAAACTCAAGAATCAAGCTCAGATTGTTAGGCTCTGCATGCATGTCCCTTAATTGCTGAATTTTATCTCCAGCGCTATATATTCATTTTTAAGTTATCTTTTAAAGTGATATTAGAAGTATAAAATGCATTCTTTAGGAGATAATCTAACATATAAATATTATATTAACTCTATCATCTAATATTCTGGCATGATCTTATAGGGCCACATTATATAGTTTTGTAGTGAAATGAATGTATTCATTTACTGAAGAAATTAGTTGTCATTGAGGTGATATTTGATATGGTAAACCAAAATAAGTGAACCATGAATCAAGCACTTGTGCAATGGAGGAGCCAAAGACTGGGGGAGGCAATTGACAACTTTTAATTTGGCCAAGTAATCCACTCAGTGATGGGAGCCCTTAACTGGAACTGAGGACTCAGAGCGAAATTTACTAGGAACCAGAATCTCCTGCACCCAAAGAAAATTGTACTTTACAAGTGATTGACAAAACGGCTACTAACAATAGAATCTAGCAAATTCAGAAATGTGTACCTCAGGTAACCTATACTGATCTCACTCTGATGGAGATTCTGTTTGTATTTTTCAGAATGCAGAGAGAGAGAGAGCTGTGGAACCTCCAACCCGACCAACAAGCCACAGGCCAATAGCTGACATCCTGGCAAGAGAAGAGCCACACCAGATCTTCCATGAAGGATCCATAAGAACATAAGAGTGGGGGGATAAGCAAGAGACCCACAACCACAGCCAGTCAGTCAACACAGGATAATCCAGACAGACAGACACCAACGATCTTCAACACAACCTAAAAAGAAGTACAGAGACCCCTAAGACCTCAACAATAAAGCAGCCTTAATACTCACCCACCATGACTCAGGGAACTGAGCGGAAGAGGGGCCAGAAAGATTTTAGGAGCCATGGTGGAGGAGAATATCCAGAGACTTTGCCCCCCTCAGTAATAACATACAAAGGGGGTGGAACCGGGTTGACTCCTAGGCTGTTCATAACCTCCTACCACATGGACTGATCCATACTGCCCACAGAGAAGGATATCCAGCTGATTGGGGACAGGGAAGAGGGAAATCGAGGAAATACAGATAACAACTCATTGTTTGTTCATTCAATGTATCTAATTATGGATAATAAAGAAAAACATAAAACTTCCATATATAACTTATTTGTTATTATGTTATATAACATTTATATGTATTATTGTTATAAAATATACACATATATCACATGTAGTTAAGTAGAAGGTGCTAAACATTTTGTGTCTCCCAGGCTGCTCTGTGGTCCATCTGTCATTGCAACATCTTGTCACAGTCTCTTCTATCTGCATAGCTGTCAATAGAGTTACAGGTTATCAATGGCTTCGCAAATAGCCTTTCCACAAATAATGCAGGAAGTCTTCAGTTGCACGGATTCACACTCTTTAGAAAACAAAACCGGTACCAATTCTCCTTTTCCCAAAATATGCCGTTCCTTTTAAGTTTGCAGCACTGTGTCACAGGTCCTCTATCTGTCTGGGAAACTAAGTCAAGAAGCACTCATTTCTTAACGACAAGAAGAGAAGAAGGATTCGTGGAAGAATGGTGATAAATTGCAACCCTACAACATATATCAAAGAGGAACAAAACAAATAAGAATGGTCCTAAATGACAATGCTATCATCTAGGTATGAACTATCTCCCAAGTCCTGAATGCTGGACATTTGGAAGCTAGCCTGTGATCTGATTGAATGGGGTTGGACCTTCAGAACTCGGGGCCCAGTGTTGGGAAGTTAGGTCATTGAGGATGAACCTCACAAGGCTCATGAGGACCACAGTCCCTCCTCTTCTCTTTCTTGTGCTTCTCAGCTGCATAAGACAAGAGGCCCTGTCAGCCTTGTGCTCCCACCATGCGAGAATCTGGCACCAAAAATTCAAAGCCTTCTGAAGCTCTTCAGCCACTTGAGCCCTTTCCCTCTTAAAAGTTGTTTATCAAGTGTTTTATCAAAGTCCCAGAAATCGCCTACCACAGAAAATGTCTAATGTTCAATTTTTATTTGTTTTGGCATTTCCCGGCCCAATGAGCAAACAAGATGCATATTTTATAGACTCTGGATATTTGCATGGTTTCTAGTCTAAATCTTTTATAGCTATACAAATTGCTCTCTCCAAAAAAAACAAGTTTAGGATGTAGAATAAAACACTGAAGTAGTATTCCCTGTTGTTCCAACATATGACACTTTCACTTCCAAGAAATCAAAACACAAGAAAGGCATTGTGTTCTACACGAACATCTCACAGGCTTTTATGTGTAAGAGAATAAATGATTTTTTTCCAAGAAAAGCCTTTAAGACATTAATAAGTTTGACTTGTAGATGTCATATCAACTGAGATTCTGATCATAAATACTAAATGCTGTGATCCTTTCCAATTATTTTCTTCTTTATTGTCGTAGGTATATGCTTTCAGTCTGCACTTACAGTTTTTATTTCAACACAGTAATGAATTTATTAACCAATAGATGATAGACATGACTGTGGATACTAAAGTACTATTTCCTCATGAAGTGACACACAGGCTGTTTCATCTCATAACATACATGTAAGTTTTCATGAAGTCAGTTAATAGAACTAGCTCTAAAATGTCATCATTTTATTTACTATCTTCCCACCCCTCTTCCCCTCAATTCCCTGAGTCAAGGTGGGTCAGTTTTAAGTCTGCCTTTTTGTTGAGATATTAAGTGTCTCTGGACTTCTACTTAGGGTTCTGTTGCTCAGGAATATTAGATGTAACTATTCTACTTTTGCTAATTTAAATGTTTGTTTTTTTATTTTGTACAATACTTAATAACTTTAGCATATTTATAAGAAATGTTACATTATCCTCAGATATAGACATCTTTCATGCTGTTGAAAGAAGACAGTGGATTTTGAGCAAGAAAGCAGAGAGGACTATTTTTTGTTTTCTGATCTTACCATACCCAGGTCATCAGGACTGAGAACCTACTGGGAAGTATTTTCGCTACTTAATGATAAAGCAAGGATAGATTTTCCAGAGGACATCTATTACTATTTATCTATTCAGTACTCATGTATTATATTGTATACACTACAGGTATAATTTATGAAAATCTCTGTGTTAGATGATCTCAGCCAACTATAACTCAAAATAGTGAATATCAAGGAAAACTAAAAACTAAAATTCAGTATGACAATTCTCTCAGAATTTTGACTAAATTGAAATATTAACCCCAAAGTGAAAACTCTAAACTGTTTATCAAGTAATATGTGAGGCTACATTGGGAGGAGAGTTGACCTGAGTTTTGTACATTATTTTTTTCAGGACTATTAGGGAACTAAAATCACCAAGGGTGATGGTACAGCAGGATATCAGATCACGTAGAGAAAACTCTACTAAGCAGAACTAAAATGAGCATGGATTCTAGAGAGGGTTGGTGAGACCGGGAGGGGTGTAATTTGAGGGGTGTAATTCAAATTGTATAGTGGGCCTGCTCTAGAAAGAAGTTTTTCCAGGTGATATTTAGGATTTTGCAAATATCATGTTAATATTAGGAGCTTTTACATATCAGTAATGTTGATAATAACTTAAATATAATTAAATGAAATTCATTCAAATATAATCTTTGTAGTTATAAGAAGGAGAGACTAGGCTGATATACAGCTAACTGAAATAATTTGGGTATGAAAACATGAAGACCCCCCAGTCAGAATGGCAATCATAAAGAAAACCAACAACAATCATTGCTGGCGAGGATGAGGGGAAAAAGGAACCCTCATTCACTGCTGGTGGGATTGCAAACTTGTTCAAACACTATTGAAAGCAGGGTGGAAACTCCTGAACAGAATGGACATAGAACTACCAATGGAACCAGCTATCCCTCTACTAGGCATCTATCCACAAGATGTCACATCTCGTGGCAGAAACATTTGTACAACTATATTTATAGCAGCTCAATTCATAATAGCCAAGAATTGGAATCAACCCAAATGCCCATCCATGGAGGAATGGACAGCAAAACTGTGGTATATTTACACGATGGAATTCTACTCAGCTGAAATAAAAAATGACTTATCAAAATTTAGGAAAAAATGGTCTGACTTTGAGCAGATCTTACTAAGTGAACACTCAAAAGATCACTATGCGGAAGAGGGGGCGGAAAGATTGTAAGAGCCGTGGTGGATGAGATTATCCAGAGGCATGGCCAGGAGAACCTGGCTGAATACTAGGCTATCCATGGTCCCCTGTCACAAGGACTGATCCAGACGAACAATGGAGGAGGTTATCCAGTGGAGGGGGGAGGGGAGGGCAGTGGGGAATTGGGGATAACAACTCAT
>PVHP010016560.1:0-35695 GCA_004024765.1 Zapus hudsonius
CATAATCTAATTTTGTACATTGACAAATAAGAGGATAAGACTATATAATTCAATATGAAAAAGAAGAGAGTTTGATTAAATCTGACATCCATTCATAGTAATTTATTCTCATAACAAACTGAAAATAGAAAGGAATTTTGAAATCCTCATGAAAGATAATTATAATTTATAAAAGAAACCCAAAACATCATTTTAGTGGTGAAACAACCAAAGATTAAAGAATAGTTAATATTCCTATTTGATAGGGAAAATCAACATAAATGAAACATTAGGTTAACATCTTATACTCACTGGATCACCAAGAGAGAAAAAAATATTGAGTGCTGGTGAGAATGTGAAACTGTAGAAACCCCCAAACCCTACTGTACAATGCAAGTTGGAATAACAATTTGGAACAGTAGTTTTCAAAAATGGTTGTTCCAATTTGCTTTGTACCCAGTAGGGTTTGGGTGTTTCTACAGTATCACATTCTCACCAGCACTTAATAGTCTTAATATGAAACTACTTATTTTGAACTTGTGCACCCTTGGTTCAAACTATTCTATTTGTAACTCTCACAAATTACTGCATATACATATCAGGAGACATGGAAGACAGTAGACATCTTAGTACTGTTGATAACACAAACTGAATGACTGTAATGTTCAACGACAGCAGAATAGAGTCTACCTTCTTCATATATGAAGAAACACCAAGCCTTGTCACTTACCCTTGGGTTTCACCCTTGCAGGAGGGTTTCCATTGAGAGGACAAGCCTCCTGTCTAGTGCTGGTCCATGTTTGTTAAATGGACACCCATATAGCCTGGCAGGTGACTGGGTACCTTCAGGGCATAGAGTTTCCTAGACAAGATATGTTGGCATAGAAAGAGCTATGTGTCACTTCCTGGTGGGGTGAAGGCTGATTGCTTCCTTCTAATTCTCCTTCTGTCTGGAAGGATGTCTCTGGAGATGGTGCTCCATGGTCTGGAGCACCTGGAGGCTTGTCTGCTGTGTTCTCAAGACTAGAGATTGAACCTAACTCCATGGCTGTGGTAACTGCCAAGCCCACCTGTGGATGGAGAGCAGCACAGGCTCCACAAAAGCACCAGCTCTGCCTTTGGCGATCATTGCCATGAAAAGTTCTCACTTGTCTCTTGATATTATTTCCACAATGAATAGAGATAAAATTCTCTGTGTTGGTTGAGACTTGCTTTATTTCTTATGATATGATCTGTTTTAGAGAAAGTGCCTTGGGCTACCAAGAAGAGTGTATATTCTGCAGTGTTTGGATAACCTATTTTGTTAGAGGTCTGCTAATTCTATTTGATCTATGGTGTCATTTAACTCAGCTGTTTCCTCAATTGCATGATAAGATGACCTGTCTATTGATGAGAATGGGATATTGAGGTTACCCACTGTTATTGTATTGGGTATACTTGTGACTTTAAATCTGGTAGTATTTGTATTGTGAAACTGGGTGAACCATGTTCAGTGTGGTTCGTTTACAACTGCAATGTTATTTTGTGGATTCTATCCCTTAATTAGTATGAACTGACGCTTCCTATCTCTTCTGGCCAGTTTTGTTTGAAGTTTATTTATTCAGATATTAGAACAGCAACACCTGCTTGTTTCCAAGCCCTGTCTGCTTAAAATACCTTTTTCCTTCTTTTTGCCCTAAGGTTGCATTTGTCATTGATGGTGAGGCACCTTTCTTGTAAATGGATCCCATATTTTAATCCAATGCACTACCCTGCATGTTTTAATTGGGGAGTTGAGACCACTTATATTTAAATTATTGACAATTAATTCTTGTCATTTGTTGAATTTGTAGTGTTTAATATTTTCCTATTCCTTTCTTGGGTAGACATTAATTTAGTTTGGTCTATCCTTTTTCAGTGTCCTGAGGGTTGTGATTGTCTTTCTCTTCAGTCCAAAGGATTCCTTAAATCAATTTTTGCAAATCTGGCTTAATAATCATGAATTCCTTTAGCCTGATTTGTACCCCAGAGAGTTTTATTACTCTCTGTCAGATATTTTGCTGGATATAGCAATGCAGGTTAGCAATTATTATCTTCTAGAACCTAGAATATATACCTCCATTGTCTCCTACTTTTTCATATTTTTGTTAAGGAATCTGCTGTAATTTTGATGGATTTGCCTTTATATGTGACTTAGTGCTTCCTCTCTGAAAACTTTCAATATTTTAAACATGTTCTTTACATTTAATGTTTCAACTAGACTATGATACAGTAGGTTATTCTGGTCTTGCCTGTTTGATATTCTAAATGCTTCCAATATCTGGTTAGTCATCTCTTTTCTTGATTTGGAACATTTTCTGCTATTATTGTATTGAATATATTCTTTATGCCTTTAGTTTGAAATTCTCCTTCTTATATCCCTATAACTCATGAATATGGTATTTAATAGTATTCCATAGATCTCATATGTATGTTTAAACCTTCTTAGTTTCTTTCTAATGTCTGAGTATGCTAATTCATCCATCTTGCTTTCTTTCCATCATAATGTTCTGTCTTTTATTTGGTTCATTTTTTTGTTTAATTTTTGTGTGTGGGGGGAGTCATGCCAGGTTCTCTTGTCATTACAAGTCAATGTCAGGTGCTTTCACTACTATTAGTTTCTGGCTTTATGGGGGCACTAGGGGCTTAAACATGGGCCAGTAGACTTTGTAAGCAAGTACCTTTACCCACTGTCCCATCTTCCAAGCCCCACACTTGTTCCATTCTACTGGGAAATCTTTTTTATGAGTTTTCTTTTTGACTTACTGGACTTTGTACTTCAAAAAATTTCAATTTGGGCTGGAGAGATGGCTCAGCGGTTAAGGCACTTGCCTCCAGTGCCTAAGGCCCTGGGTTCAATTCTCCAGGACCCACATAAGCCAGACCCACAAGGCGGTTGCCCTGGTGCTCTCTCTCTCTCTCTCTCTCTCTCTCTCTCTCTCTCTCTCCTTGAAAATGAATAAATAAAATATTTTTTAAAAAATTAAAAAAATTTCAATTTGAAAAAAAAAATTTCAATTTGGCCATTGTTCAGTATTTTTGTTTAAGGAATTTCTTTTTTTTTTTTGTATCCCAAAATAACCTTTTAATTTCATTGACACTCTAAATTCAATTGGCTCATTTATTTTTATCTTCTTTGATTTTATGAAACACTCTTTCTTATATTTATTCTTTTCACTTCTTTGAGATATCATCTAATTCACTCAGATTGGAATCCATTACCGAGGAACTGATATTTTCAGAGGGGTTGTACTGCCTTGATTTTTTTTGTTTCTTGCATTTCTGTGTTGAAACATCTGTGGTTATTTCATTGATTAGATGTTTTATTTTCTGTATCACTTCTATTGAGATATTTAAGATATTCAAGTGGAACTAGGTTTAATAACTTTTTTTGGTTCATAGTTTAGTAGCTAAATTCTTAGCACATGTGATTGGGACACCAGTAATGATCTTTTATATTAGTCTGAATATTAACTGCAGAAGCAGCCATAATTGCAGAATGGGCCCACTATAAAAATGTCATAATGGCCCATTAAATATGATCATTACTTTATCTCCTACAACTATTGAGTGATAATTGAACAAGTATAGTATGATATATAACATGATATTAATTACTAAATTTAGTTGTAGAAAGGAAATAGGCTAAGTAGTGACAGGTAATATTATTAGATCTACTGTGAAAAGAAATGAAGTTTGAAAAATAGCTGAATCGGGAAGTTAGAGTTCACAGAACAATCATAAAAGAAACTGAACAATATACAAATTAAAATGAGACAATTAACAGGTGTTTGTGAACGTGTAAATATTTTAAAACATTGAAAGGTAAAAACTAGCAAAAAATAACAATAAAAAGAGAAAATAAAACTACATTAGTTTAAAATTATTATTGAATTAGTCATTAGTCAGGATTTCTTCCCTGGTGGGATGGATTTTCAGTTCCTTCCCTCATGTGATGTTTCATGTAGAAAACTAGATATTAGTGGTATTTTATGCACCTCTTTTTAATGGCTGTTCTATGATGGCTGAGTTTTAACTTGAATCACCCTGTAGAAAACTGTGCTTATGGAGGAGGTGCAATGATCATTTCAGTTTCAAACCCATAAACCTATATTTGGAGTATGTGCTCCTCTTGTACAATTTTAAATTACCTTTTGGGTCAGAACAGTCTTCCTAAGCAGTCTGTTTAGTTCTTGGTTCCTGCCTTGTTGCTCACAAAAGCAGTGACTGCACCCTCTGGGCTTCTCTGGAGGTCACACTTTCCATATCCACATCCTGGCTTGATCTCCAACCCTTCATTGTACTTGGTTAACACTTCTCTCTTTAGCTTAGAGGTAAAGGTATGGAGGACAGAGAGGGGAGTGGAGCCCCTGCTGGTAGTTTTCACTGACCTAAGTAGGAAATACAATAGGGATAGTTCCTCAGCTTCACAACGTCACACTCCAGTCTCTGACTCTACAACCTGCCATGGTCACCAGACTCTGCCCAAGACAATTCTGACCCTTATTTAACCTCTGCAACTCTTCTCTCTTCAACTATTTGGGAATTCCAGGGAATGTGAAAGCCATTGTTTGGCAGTTTTTGCTGACCTCAGCCTGAGCTATGCACTGAGGCTGAATCCCTGTTTCAGAATATTCCATTCTGGGGTCTCACCACTCTCACCAACGTGTCCATTCCTTGGTAGGTCTCTAAGGCTCTGGTTGGTGTGTCGGTGAGTACTTCCCCAGTGGTTCTCACTGATCTTCTGGGAGCTGCTTGGTAAGGCTGGGTACCAATTCACATCCTTCCTATCTGCTTCCCTATGAAGATCTCACCTAGATTAATAAATTCACTTGCAGATACTTTCTTGTGCATAGATTCTTGTGTGTTATTCTGTTTTCTTTCACTGAGTCATATCTCTAGGGCTTCTAATGCTCCATTTTACTTGGATTGCTCTCAAGATGTCTTTTAGGATTCTACCCAACTTGGACAATTGGACAACAGATGAGATATTAGGCACTCTTATAATTTGTATGATGGAACAGTTTGGAGGAAACATGAATTACATTTTAGACAAGGGATTTCCACTAGAAATATTTAAAAGCTCTTAGATTTATAATCTTGAACTTATGGAAGACAGAGATAAAAATAAAAATTTATAATTTATCTACATATAGAAAGTTAAACTTACATGATTAAATAATAGTACAGAAGTTCTTCCATCCAGAGACAGCTAATGAGAATGGAGCAGAGGCCAGCCTGAAGAATCCAGGCAATTCAGCTTCTGCTCTCTTTCAAACCAGAGTACAAAGATTTTCAAGCAAATTAGAAAATCCTTGCCTTCAAAATCCTCCTGCAGATCTGAAGGCTACAGCTATAAATGAACTGTGAGATAGAGCAAATGTTATTTTATAAACAAGAATCAGATCTGAGACAAAGAATGCTTGAATTTCTGAAATCAAAATTCATGGAATTGGAAAATTGCACTACTTTTCCCCTCTGATTTTGGATATCTGCCTTTCTCTGTTTTTATGTGTTGCCACTGGTGAGGATATTATGTTAAATGCCTTTTATGTACCCCTTACTTATACTACCTGCCTTGTGATCTACCTTAATTTTTCTCTGCTCTTGAACAGATGGGAATGTGAGTTTGGGGGCTGCTTCTCCAACAGAGGAACTGTAGATGTGAGCTTTGCTTTGTCAAACCAGGCATTAAATATATTTTGATGAGGCTTTTATGAGTCTACTTAGGCTAGCATAAGAAAACATAGTTTTAATGCTCTCTATTAGTTGCTTTTCTTATTGCTATGACTTAATGCCTGCAGATGTAGCTTAAGAGAGGAAAGGTTTTTTGTTGTTTTGTGTTCCCACACTAGGCACCAAACCCAGAGCCTTATACTTACTAGACAAACACTTTACCATGAGTTAAATTCCAACCCCGTATATGTGGGCTCACAGTTTTGATAATGGAAAGGCATAATGCCATTGTGGAAACAGCATGGTGGAGTGGTTGCATCTATGGTAGAAGTGTGAGGTGGTGGCTTGTTCCCATGGAAGTTAACAGGGAGAATAGAACACTGGCAAGGAGCAGCTATAACCTTCAAAAGCTTGCCTTATTCACCTCTTTCTGCCAACCAGGCTCCATCTGCCAACAGCTCCACAGTCTTCAAAATTGTGCCATAAGCTGGGACCTGAGCATTCAAAACCCCAGCCTTCAGGGAACATTTCAGATTCAAACCATAGCAATACTTAAGCAACAACTAAAGCTACCCTTACAATTCCTGAGGTTAGAAAGTCCATGATAAAGATTTTTTTTAAAAAAATATTTTATTATTTATGAGAGAGGCTAGCCCTTTAGCTGCTGATCCATCTCTCCAGCCTAACAGTCTTATTTTTTGAGATAAGGTTTCTTGCTGAATCTGGAGCTCACCAATTTGGCTAGATTTGCTAGTCAGTGACTTACTGTGCCTCCACAGCACTGGGAATTATAGGCACATGTCACCCTCCCACTCCTAAGTGAGCACTCAGGTCCTCTTGCTTACAAGGGAAACACTTTACCTGTCGAGTCATCTCCTCAGCCCTGGGAGATAGATTTTGTAAAGGCCAGCTGCTTTTGGGGTCAGAGAAACAGACATTCAGAATAAAATGAGTGACATATGAAATTAGGATCTATTGATTCCCTGTTGGCTCTCCTTGGGTCTCTGAATTCCTGGACAGAAGGACAGACATTCTTCCTCAAAGTTCCCCGAGTCATGGTGGGTCAGTTTTAAGTCTGCTTTACTGTTGAGAGCTTGTATTGTTCAGAAGGCAGAGAGAACCGTGGACAACCCAATTCTACCAACAGACATGGGATGATGACTGATACTCAGGAGATGAACCACCCTAACTTATCATCTAGGGCCCAAACGAAACCCTTGAGGAAGTGGAGAGATGAGCAAGAGAGCTATCTCCACAGCAAGTCAGATAACCTATGCAAGGGTAATGGAGACAGATACCCAAGACAGTCCAAAACAGAAATCATGGTAAAGATTTTATTCAGTTTCTGGTAAGTTTGGGAGATGATTGCCTTCTTCCTATACCTTGACATGGGTTATTTTCTGTGGGGAGGGAGAGGAGATTGGGGAAAGGGGGGGAGAGAGAGAAAGAATTCATGCAATTTCTCTTTTGATAAGGAAACTGTTCCTATCAGACCCTAGCCCTACCCAATGGCCTCATATAATCTATTATTTCTTAAAAGTCTTGCCTACAATTTAATCATATCATGGGCTTTAGTATAAGAATTTAGGATGAACAGAAATTAGCCCAAGGGTAAAAAAATATTTCATCTTTGTGAGATTATCCAAGGTGGGACAACTCAGAACCTAATTATTGTGTCTTTAGGACCTGTCTATGCTTTTCAAGTATTCTGGAGAGTCTCATGCTGTTTGAAGTCATTCGTTCTTTGATATTTGAGATAACATGATCTTTGTGAAATTTTTTAGATTATAACCATACCTTATTTTTTCAGTTAATGTGAATAAACATTTTTACCAATATACATAATTAATATGTGCTATAAGCTTAAGAAAAGCTAAAGCTTTTTCAACCGCAGTGAACTTAAATAATAACACAGAATATTTATAAGTATTATTTACATAGATATAACGTATACAAGAGCTTCAGCCTAAACTATAAAACTGCTCAAAAATTGAGCATGTCATAGTGTGATGATTTTCTGGGCAAGACTTTGCAGTTCATGTTTTACCTCCAGACAATATTCTATTAAATCATATAAACTTCCTGGACACCCTGTCATGTAGGAAGGCAGAGGATTCTAGACTGTGGTGGGAGTTTCAGATGGGGGTGGGGTGAGTGATACGAGTCATACTTGGCCTTGTCTCTTGAATTCTATCCCAGTCCAGTTCTCCAGCATTTCTGAGTAACTGCAACAAGGGAAAAAGCATACAATGCTAAAAGATGAAAATTATTATAGAAGTACTGGAAGAGATTCAGGATATACTTTATTTCACTCATGCTTTCATAATAACTACTAGCACATGAGTGAGAAATGAATTCTTTCTTCACTTCCAGGTTGCACCTTTCAGAGCAGACCCAATGAGTTTTGACTACTGTTGTTGGGGTCCTCAGAGAAAGAAAAGAATGTACTCTGAGTTTTTGATGTCAGGCAGTAGGGAAAGGTGGGAGCAAAGAGATGAAATGGAGACCAAGAGAAATAGCCAAGGGAGGCATGCTGAGATTCTTGGGTGTGCTTGGGAGAGGTGCCAGGAATGTATGGAATGACTAGAGTCTCCACCATGTCCCCAGGAGGCATTATGCCAAAGGTACACAGGCTTTGTCTTTATCCTCAGGTAGTTAAGGCAAGGCTTCAGGTGATGCAGGTGCTTGTATCTCTTTAGCATGTCCGACTTCAGTGATGTGCTCGTTCTACACCATAAGCAACAAGGGTGCAGGGTGCATCAGTTCGTCTAAAAGGTGCAGCATGTAAGCAGCAGCAAGATCGCACTCTTCAATGGTGTCTTGGAGAGGAACAGAAGGTTCGAGGCTGTAATTTTACAGCTGTGTTATGTTAAGAAGTAGTTACTGTTCATATGAATGTATTAGCCTTATACAAATTGCTGTCCGTATATCAATACACTCACAAACATACACAGACATATATGTACACATACATGTAAATGTTTATTCTTCCTCCCTTAACTGTATCTCCCACCTACCCACCTACCATCCCAACACACATACAAGCTGTGATTCCAGACCATTTTTAAAATTTAATTCTCAGCTTCATTTTCATATGATTCCTCTTGGACTTAAGCATAGGATAAGAAGAAATCCTTACATATGTATTGGGGGAGGATAAATGACAGAGGAGGTTACGTCACTCATTATAATGCCCCTGGTACCTATACCTCACCACAATGAAAGAATATACTTTCATGAGGACAAAACGTTGGCTAAACCTTTAAATTCAGCATTCAAATTGGTTTTCACTGTGGGAAAATATCCAGTGTTAACCCCAGTGGGAGTTTCCTGAGCAGGACAGGGTGTAGACAATAGAAAATTAATGCACTTATCTAAAAATGGTCATGATTAGAGTTCAGTCTGAATGCTACACAAACTGCTTTACCTCAACTTTTTGCCATTTCCCAGCATGCATATATTTAAAACCTAGGCTTCCCAAACAGATTATTCTGTATTTCCGCCATCTGGTTTATAGATCCTTTTTTTTTTTTAACATGCTACAGGCTGCCAAATGGTGAAGGTTGTAGGACTCTTGTGTGAGAGAAAGCAAGTCTGCCAGAGTGCAAAATAATAGTACATTAGCTACTTGGAAGCAGGAGCACAGCTCCAGACCTCGAGAATGCTGGGAGACTTTGAGATGCTTCAGGTGGAGGAAGTGAGAGATTGTCAAAAAATTTGCCAGAAAAATTAAAATGTTATATTCCAAGGATGGGGATGATTTTTACAAAAGGTGAAAGGTGAATTTTTTATTTAATTTTGCCTTTGTTTTATGTCCTTGTGTCTGCTGCAGGGAAAACTGAAGTGGTTTTGTTGATACGGAGACCTGGCTTTTGTCCCTTTGTGGCTTCCTATCAGCCAACAGAATCAAGAAAATGGTAAAGCAAACAACCCTAGTTCAGTGAAGGTTTATTAGGGTTTGTGCGGCAGCCACATCTTTGTTAAGTGAATCCTATTACACTGTTCAATTCCATTGCAAATGTCAGACATTCGTTCTACAGCAAGAGCATCTGGCCATTAATACAATGAAATCACAGGTTGAAATGTTTAAAATACCCTTAAAATGCTTATTTAAAAGAACAAATCCTATCAAAAATATCATGAGTCAAGACATGAGTCAAAGTAACAACACAATAAATACAGTATATATAAAATTCTGGCAGCATTCTTGTTGGCTTCAACATGATTTGTACATGTCAGCAAAAGCTAAGGAAGCAATCCCTAATGATCAGAACGCATCTCAAGGATGTCTTAGCTTGCTATAACCAGCTCCCAATTACCTTAGAGTTTCTGACTTGATATTCTAGTTGTTTGTGGGATGAGTGTAAGGTGTAGGGGTCTTTAGGCTATTACATTATTCTCTGTATATCTTTATGTTATCATATTAGAGAGTTAAAGAGCACAGATATAATGTAATATTCAATGTGCATCTTGCCTATTTGCTACAAATTCTGCTCTAGAGTTTTCAGAAATAGAGAATGTTCAGCAAATGGTCTTCTTGCATTGATTGGACAGTGAGTTGTACACTTTACAACTGCCTTGCAGTTAACCTAGCTGTCTGCATCTAGGTGACAGCGTCTGTCACACTTAGGGCTTCAGCGGATCAGTGGATGTGTGTTGAGCTTAGAAAAACTGAACACTCACAGGATAGGTGCAATCAATCATTCACTCATTCATTCATTCATTCATGAATATACAGATCAGATACATAATCAATGCTGTAAAGATATCCATACTGTTTCTAAAATACTGAACTCAGTGCACATAATCTGGTTTTTAACCATCATTCCTTAGACTATATAAATTGTTATACTTACTTCACAAATATGTAAACTTAGTGTGAACTGTCACCATAGCTCATGTGTTTGGGATTAAGCCTCATACTCATTCCCCAGCAGATGGCCATTTGGAAGGTGGAGCCTCGCTGATGGTGGTGTGTCACAGAGGGTTAGACCTTAAAGCTTATTAACCCAGGTCCAAGCCTAGTGCTTAGACTACTTCCCACCAGATATGTGATGAGACATGAGCCCGCATCCTGACATGCCATGATTTTCTTGCCGTGATAAAACTTCCCTCTTGAAACAGTAAGCCTGAAATTAACAATTTCCTCCCATAAGCTGCTTGGGATCTGGTGTTTTGTCCCAACAGCAATGGGGAGGTAATGACTATAGAAAATTAGTACTGAGAAATGAGACTATTGCTTCATTAAGCCTGATTATATGTGTTTTTTTATTTGTTTTTTGTTAATAACAAAACATGAAATAGAAAGTATAGAAAAAGGTACTGATTATATATTTTTGGTCTTTTGGAATTGATTTTCAAGAAGGACGTAGAAGGATGTAAACTGGACTTCAGAATACTTGCATTATAGTTTGATGGACCATTCTGGTGAGTGTGAAAATCATAAAGGCAGAGGCACCTGGGACCTCTTGAAGGTTTGGCTTGTGAAGTTTCAGAAGGGAGAGAAAAGACTTTGTTTAGAACTGTGCTAAGAAGCAGTTTGTATGATGTTCTTTGGGGGGGGAGGCTGGTTGTTCTGCCTACACACTGTGAATATGAGCAGGTTTGAGTTGGAGGTGATAGACTGGTATGTTTGAAGGAAGAAATGAGAAAATCCAAGCAAGTTCAGACCTGCTCTAGGGAGACATTAGAAGGTTCAACTGCAATTGTTCAGGAGATTATCACAATTGAGACTTGGCCAGCTGTTCTGCATTGGGACAACAGAAGGAAGTCATGACTCTTTCGAAAGGAAGGGGCCAGAAAAAAGAAGCATGGGTAGGTGTGGAAACACAGGACTTTGGGACCACTGCCAAGGAGAGCTGCTTGCTCTGGCTCAGGTGGATCTGCAGAAAGCAAGCAGCTGAGGCTGGAGGGAAAGGATTTGGATCTCAGAGATTTCATCTCAGGTGCCAGATGCCATACATACAGCTGCAGGATTTGATGATCACCCTGCTTGTTTTATTAGCTTACATTGGTCCAGTCTGTCCTTGCTTTGCCCTCATTACTCCTTTTTGGAATGAAAATGCTTCCTCTGTACCATTATGTATTGAAGATGTGCAACTTGTGCTTTGAGTTTACAGGCGAGTATTTCAACAGTTTGGGGATCGGCATTTAAAGCTAGACTGACTGCAGTTCTGCATCATGAGACAGTCCTTATTCTATGGGGTCAGGCAGAATGTGGTCCTTTGAATATGAATGGCCCCTGCAGCCTCACATGTCTGCTTCAGCCTTATACTCAGTCACCAGCTGCTGGCAGTTTGGGAGATGGAGCTTTGATGGAGGAGGTGTGTCACTTCTGCAGATTTGGGGTTTATTAACCCAGCTCCAAGCCTAGTCCTTAAACTAGGTCCACCCAGATATGTGACAAGATGTGAGCCAGCTTCCTGTAATGCCCTGATTTCCTTCCCTTCAGAACTGTAAGCCTGAAACAAGCACTTTCTTCTCATAAACTGCTTGTTGCCCAGTGTCTTAACTCAGCAACGAGACGGTAACTTCCATTTGAGGATCAGAGGAAATGAAAGTTATATATTTCAAGTTAACAGCACTAAATCACAGCTTGAATTGAAACTCAGGATTCTCTGATGCAAAAATTTGTTTCTGCTATAACATGAAGCTGACTACTAGTATCCAGAACTAGGTGATAGAACAACTATAAAATCAGATCCCTAAATTTTATAATCTCAGTAACATATTCTTTCCAGTATGAGTGTCTTAATTTGGGAAATACATGAGAGTAAAAAAATCTAGTAGGCAACTGTTCTATAAAAAATACAGAGCCCTGAATTATTTACTATAATTTCCCAAAAGTTAGCAAACCCTTGATCATATATTATCTGACAACTAGGGATCTTGCTGACATTAGTTTTAATCTCTCAGCCTGGGATTCATCATGTTGTTGCTGTCTGTACAAATGTAGAGAACCAAGTGAGGACAGGAAAGAGATAGTCAACTTTCAATCTTTCCTGGTGGCTAATCTCAGATGCAGGAGACAGAAACTACTTTAAGGGTTTCTCTTCTCTTCCTCACATTGGATCGACTGCAGCTTTCATTTATTAATGTTCATTTAGTGCAGAGAGAAGAGCCCAACAGAACCAAAGAGAATAGGAAAGCACATACGTATTGTTTCCTCTTCATTCCCAAAAGGTGGAATAAAGTGAACATCTCAAAAGGAATGCCTGGGATATCATTTCATACTCCGTCAATGGATATAACATTTTGCCTGGGTAAATTTACTCCCTAACATGAGTGACATAGACACAACATTACTTAAAATACAGATGCACTTCCGTGAGTTAACATGGCACACCACCAAGACGAACTTCAGAGTAATTGGAAGTAACATTCAAATACACATCCATGATGTCCTGACATCAATAAATTTAGATTAGAATTTACCCTGCTGGGTTCTCTTAAAGGAGAGTTCAAATTCCTGGTGGGTCCTTGTACTTTCCAGGGTACTGACAGGCAAACTGTTTTATTTTGACTACCTATTACATCTTTATTGCCATTCTCAGATAAGGACCTAAAATGAACCTCCCTCATGTTAAAGAAAGATAAAGTAAGTTTGTGCTACCTTTAACTTGCACTGGTTGTAATCATTCTATGTACCAACAGAAAGCGAAGGTTATGGAAACCACTTTCAGGAAGAGCCTATGAAAATCATGCTCACAAACTGCTCTAAAGCTCTTACTGGTGATTAGGTAGAAAAACACCCCCAAGAGTTTGGATAACATGTGTTGAGATGACAGCCTCTGCTAGCTTGGTTATTAAACCATCTTAGGGTTCATCAGGTGAAGTAAAGTCATCATCATTAACAAGGGACACCTGCCACTATGTAAGAAACGTATGTAGGGTCTGTCATTCTGATTTTTAGCTCCTTTTGTATCAGCAAGTATAATCTCTACTTTTAATAATCCCTAAAATTATGTTAAAGTTTGGAAAAAAGTTGGATGTAGGAGAATACATATACAACCCATAATTAAATTTTATTGCTAAAG
Organism: Zapus hudsonius; assembly: GCA_004024765.1. Classification (NCBI taxonomy): domain Eukaryota; kingdom Metazoa; phylum Chordata; class Mammalia; order Rodentia; family Dipodidae; genus Zapus; species Zapus hudsonius. Next base: position 13,710 of record PVHP010016560.1, read on the forward strand.
TAAACAAACAAAACATTAAATACTCCCTCAAAAAAAAAAAACCCTCAAATGCTCTTCCTCCTGCTCCTCTTCCTTCCTTTTCTTAATTTTCAAGGTAAGGTTTCATCCTAGCCCAGGCTGACCTTGTACTCACTCTATACTCCCAAACTGGCCTTGAACTCACAGCAATTCTCCCACCTCTTGCCTTCCAAGTGCTAGGATTAAAGGTATGTACCACCACACCTGGAAGCTCATTCTTTAACATTGTTGGTTTTTTTCTCAATTATGCCTACACTTGTTCAAAAATTCTTTGCAAAAGAGGGGGATGGATGAACACACTTACTCATATTCTCATAGTACCACAATTCCACGACAGTGTGGGCCACAGCATGAATTGTTTTGATTTGTAAAAGGGAACTGGAAGATTTATGCTTCTCCTATTGGAGAAATCCTCCTGATTTATAACTACCATGCTTGTATGGATTAAATCATTCTGACTACATTAAATATTTTGGGTTTAAAATTTTTTTTTGATCAGGGTGCTAGTCATCCAAATTAATGACTGTTCATAGGTGGTATAAATTCCAAGAGGCATTTGTAGCGGGTGTGCATTATTTTAATGCTGGAGACAGATTGATGGTGCCTGTGTTGTATGTGAGAGTCAGACAGACCAGCAACAGCTTACTTCTCTCACACTGTGACCACAGACTTGAGCTATCACTTATCACTGCTGGCACATTAAGTCATTCAGAGTTATTTCCAATTAATGAAACATTGCTTCTCTGAATGGTGTGTGAAACTTTCTTTGGGGAGATACATACAGATGTGTATTTATCCTGGATGGGGCATCAAAATCCAATTTCGTGAACCCGTGATTTCACAGGGGTTACTTACAGAGCACAGCTGCGAGGTGATTTAGGAGAGGGTGAATTACAGAGGCAGTGATGTCATAAAGGATACCTTGGCATAGGTGAAGACTCAAGAGAGCTGCCCAGGGAAAGGCTCTCAGGAAGCTCAGCCTCTAGCACAGTCTCCACTAGCCAGCAGTTAACTGCTTCTGTATCTTTTGGCAGGGCCTTGTGAATCTTGCAAGTTTTAGTTTTCCTGGTTTTGATAGTTTTGTCCAGTTCTTGAGCCTTATGAACCTCCTTCCTCCCTCCAAAAAGAAATGTTTTAATTCAAAGGAAATCGCTACACAACACCTACCCACTACTGTCATAGGCCTTAAAGCTTCTACTATGCAGTGGTTAGGCAGTGAATGTCCATCCAACTAAATGATGATGTTATATTAGTATCTATATGCATGGCTATCAGAGTAAATTCATTTATTTGGATACTTTTGCTACCATCTATTTAAAATTAATTATTTATTTATTTTGGAAAAACATTACTCTAATTATGTCTCATGAGGAAGAAGCCCAATGCAGTCAATTAAAATGTTTCTGATCAATTAATATCTTTTACTTTACTTTCAGGATGATGTTAGGTATCAGAAGAATTGTGAAAAACATCCAAAAACACAGTGTGGTTTCTGCGGTCTTAGAAAAACATAGTGAGAAACAACTATACACAGAGGCATCATTTTATATTAAATTTGCTCAAAAGGATCTGGAATCAAATTATGTACATACTACTTTCTAGATGTTTTAGACTCAACAAGATACTTGATCCAGGAGGTCCAGATTTCCAATCTTCAAAATATTCATGAGAGTCACCTCCACCCTCCACTGCCCATTCCACATCTCGGAGTGAGATTAAAAAGTAGATCATCTGGCATGGTTATAACATCAATGCTGGGAGAACCAATCACAAATCATCAGCCAACTGAGCCAACAGTGGGTGAATGTCCTCACTGGAAAGGAAAGGTAATAAAAGCAGCCATTGTCAGGAAAAACAGGAACCTAGAGAGCAGAACCCAACCCAAGAGTATGTGAGGGTCAAACAGTTCTAAGAAAGTAGGACTGTCTTGGCCACCAGCCTGTTATTGTACTGAGAGCTGATGGACAGAACCTTTATAAAGCAAGACCTTGTCGGCAGAAGTGACATCACAGAGGCATGTTTGCAAAGGGATACTTGGCACTCAAGTTTGTTTCTTCTTCTCTTTTCTCATGGCCATCAACCATAAGGCAAGCTCCTGCTCTACCACATGCTCCCCACTGTCTTGTGCCTCGTGACAAAGACCCAGAAGCAACAGGGCTAACCGAGACCTCCCAAACCAAGAGCCCAAACGAACTTTTCCTCCCTACAAGCTGGTTGGTCTGAAGGATTTGTTGCAATCGTGGGAGCTTGATGTTCCCAGAGGCCTTGGCTCGAGGGTTGGAGGACACCATTGATTGTTAGCTCTTATGAATGGACTCAGAATGTGAATACTATTAGATTTTCAAATTTAAAACATATGAAAGAAGTCATTCCTCAATCCCAGTAAACAGACTAAAGATGGAGCTTGATTCATTAAAAATGTACATGATGTTCACTCGGCCTTGCCTGTGTCAGCAGGAGCATTGGGAATTATTGGAAAGGTGTCGTGCTTTGCATGAGATGTTCCCCATAAACTCAGGTGTTCTAAGTACTTTGTCCAGAGCTGGCAGCAAATTGGGAAGTGGAACCTTGCTGGAAGAGCAAGGTTGGGGGTGGACTTGGGGCTGTTATAGGAGGCCTAGTTCTTGCTAGAATTCAGCTCACCTTCCTGCTGTCATTTGGACCTGCTCTGGCAGAGGTGATGTCCAACTCATGCATGCTTTCTCCTGCCATCATGAAACTTCCCCTTTCAACTCTAAGCCAAAATCAATTCTTCCCTCACACCAGCTGCTTTTGAACGGGTGCTTTGTCCCAGAAACACAAAAGCAACTGCAACAGAAGGGATTCTCCTCACTCACACTGACTCTGTAAAACAAAAAGTACCTGAAGGAGAAGAGAGCAGAAATCAGCTGAGCAGCCTTAGACAGCACTAGGGACACCACTACTGATCTCAGGGTGCCAAGGAATCCCAGCCACCCCCCCCACACACATACAGCATCCAGACCAACTGATCCAAAAGCCTGACTGACATAACCAGCAGAGACAAGCCCATAATGCACCAAGGAGAAAAGTAACACCACAACTAAACATAGGCCATGAAAGTCACCCCCATAAGTAACTAGGTTGATTTTTATTGGGCAATACAAAAATGCATATATACCCAAAGATGGGTATATGTATTTGGATTGGGATTTCTAATTGTACCTTTCATATGTGGGCAGGTTGCTAAAGAAAAAAAAAATGCCTAGAGAAGGGAAAAATTCAAAGCCAGCTCCTTAAGGCAAAAGTCACGGCTTGTGATATGTAGTGTTTGTTTAGGATACTTTGCCATTTTAAAATAATTTGTGTTAGGGTTAACTTTTGTCATTTTTAATATTTCTTAATTTTTAGTACTGGCTACCCTCCTATCTTGGCCTCCCAAATGGCAAGATTGAGGTCATGAGATACTGTGCCCAATTTAGGAACTTAAAAAATCTTTACTCATGCATATATATTCTATACTGGTTTTGTTTGTGTTTGTATATTGCTCAGTTGAATTTTAGGTTTGTCTGTATTTTTCTCCAGCTGGCTTCCTATTAGGATATCGTTACTGCTCTTTCCATACAATAACCTGTCGTCCATGGTCTTCTCTTTATAACCTCTTCCTCATTCTCCATAGCTACAATCCTCCATATCCTCAACTACCACTAAAATCTGTGACGCTAACAGTATGTCAACTTCTCTCTCTAAATTATTGTTCCACCTCTATGTTTTTCAGTCGTAGTCTTTATTCTGACACACCTTACACCCCTCTTAGTTCTTAATAACAAAAGCCCTCCCATAATTCACACCAGCCTTGATATTCATACACCAGCAGTTACTGAAGTCAAAAGGACAGTGTTGTGAATTTGCTACTAGAACATTCTCATATCAGGTACATTTACCAGCTTAAGTCATTCCTGCTGTTACTCTGGTACCTTGAGCTCCTACCATGAAGATATAACTTCTGATCTACACATCTAAGAAGAAAACTAATCAATACAAAACCCAAACAGTGAAATAACCCAAGATGAGAAAATCTCAACTCACTAATATAAGAAAAAAATTAAGACAATAGGACTCCTCCAAAAATTTTAAATCCAACAATCATGACCTCCAATGAGAGATAGATAAAATTCCTGAGAGAGAGAATTCAAAATAACGGCTATGGGTATGCTCATGGATTGGAAGAATCAGTATTATGAAGATGATTATCTTACCAAAAGCAATCCACAAAATTAATGCATCAAAATTCCAATGGCATTCTTCACTTAAAAAGGAAAAATTGTTCTAAAAGCCATTTGGAGGCAAGAAAAACCTCAGCCAAAGAAATCCTGAGTAACAAAAATAAGGGCTGATGGTATTGCCAAACCCAATTTTAAGCTATAGTACAGAGCCATAGTAACAAAAACAATATGGTAATGGCTCAAAAGCAAACATGTAGATTAATGGAACAGATTGGAAGATCCAGCTATAAACCCAGGAAGCCACAGCCCTCTGATTGTTGACCAAAATTCTAAAATTATGAATGGAAGAAAAGTCCTCTTTAATAAATAGTGCTGGAAAAAATGAATATCTCTATGCAGAAGAATAAAACTACAGAATGAGCCATAATAAGAAATCAAACAACTGAATAAAAAATGGGCTATAGAACTGAACAGAGAGTTCTCAGTAGAAGAAGAAAAAAATGGCCAATAAATATATTTTTTAACGTTCTACATACTTACGCATCCAAGAAATGCAAATTAAAACTCCTTTGAGATTCCCTCCCACTCCTGTCAGAATTGCTCTCATCAAGAAATCTAACGTCAATAAATGCTGCCTGGTTGATGGTGTGGGGGAAAAGGGACCTTTATTGTTTGTGGGAATGCAAACTGATACAGCCATTATGGAAATGAATATAGAGCTTCTAGAGACAGTGAAAAATAGCTCTACCACAGGTCCTACCTATACTACTCCTGTGCAAATACCCTAAGGAGTCTACACTTTACCATAGAGACACTTGTTCATCTCTGTTTATGGCTGTTCACAATAGCTAGGCCATGAAATCATCAACTGATGAATGGATGATGAACACGTGTTATTATAGGCACAACTGGATCTTATTCACCTCTAGAAATAGCTGAAATTATGAAATTTACAGAAAAATGGATTGTCTTGGAAAAGATTATACTGAGTGAGGTAACTCTTGCACAGAAAGGAAGAGTTCTTTCTCAAATGCTGATCCTAGCTTCAAATTCTTAGAATTTTATGGCCGTTGGAGTAAGGGGTCAGTAGCAGAAAGGGGCCATGAGGGAAAGAGGAGAGGGTAGGGCTTAGAGGGAGGGTTAGTAGATATGTAAGCAGAGGGGCCGATTACTGAAACTGGAACAAATTAATTGAGGTCAGGGGAGGTTATGGGGGAGAGAGAAGAGGAGAGGGAGGAGGGTTAATCAAAATTCAAGATGCTGTGAATAAGCTATGTGGAAAACCACTTATTCACTGGCGTGCATATATATAAATATAATTTACATTTATATGTACAAATAAAGAGTTCTGGCAGAAGTACCCTGTGGATAATACTGTGCCCAGAAACCATAGATGAGAGATTTCTCAGTGGTTTTAGGTGCTTACCCACAAAACGTAAGACCCAAGTTCAATTCCCCAGTAACCACATAAAGCCAGATGCACAAAGGGGGCACATGTGTTTGCAGTTCATTTGCAGCAGCTGGTGCACTCTCTCTCTCTATCTATCTCTCTCTGTCTCTCTGTCTCTCTCCCTTTCTCTCTGTCTCTGTGCTTGCAGATAAATAAAATATTTAAAATATTTATAAAATAAAAATAAAGTTGTGTCAGTGGTGGGATACCTTCAAGAGTGTTGTTGTCCAGGGAGTCCCCTGATGCCCCTAAAACATTACAGGCTACAATCAGCTACAATTATTTGAGAGATTACTACCATTGAGATTGCATCAGTTCTTCTGCATTTTGACAGCAAACGGCTCTTGGTTGTTCACCTGAACTAGATCCAAGACCCTATTGCTGAAGACACCACATGCTTATGGAATCATAAGCAAATTTTCTAATGTATTCCTTGCAATTGACTTAGAGCTGGGTTGAATTTAGGCAACTCTGGCCAGAACCCACATGAGTCAGTCTTCTGGAAGCGTCTGCAAAAGACAATTCTGGGCTTTTATGGGAAATACAAGATCTCTCTCCCTTCCATGACCTCTTCCAATCTCCATGGCAGACTTTGTTGGTCATCTTGAGGTCACAAGAATCAAAGCAGTGTTGAGCAAATAGCGAATGGATATGATAGATATGTCCTTTGATGGGCTTCCATTTTTGTGAGAGGGACCTTAAAAGTGCACATCTGTGGTGGTTAGAATATAAATATCTCTAAAGTCCCAGGTGTTTGTCATTGAGCTTTGTGGTTAGTCTTCAGTCAGTGGAGTCTTTGGGAGGTGGAACCCTGCTGGAGATATGTCACTGGAGACAGACCTTGGGATTGAGTCCAGCCCTAGAGTGTGTTCAGAGCCAGCTCAAATGCTGACTGTTTTGTTCTCTGTTTCAGATGTATGATGGAGTAAGCCAGCTTCTTTCACCATGATGAAGCTTCCCCTTAATACTGTAAGCCTGAAATAAACCCTTTCTTCCCATAAACTGCTTCTGATAGTGTACTTTGTCCCAGCAAGGAGAAGGTGACTACAGCAGAAAATTGATGCCAGTGGAGTGGGGTTGTTACTGCCTGAAACCTATTGTGTGGCTCTTAGCCTTTTGGAACTGATATGCAGGAGGAATGTGGAAGGATTCAAAACCCTGTCTAAGAGAAGCTGCTTTGCAGTGCTGAAAGCAGGGTTTGAGGGACTGTTCTGAAAGCAGCAAGAACTATGGTCTGTGAAGCTTGGTTTATGAGGGGAAGAAAGAGCTTTGTCCAGACTGGGCTAGAAGTAGTTTGTGTGAGAGACTTGCTGCATTCTGTCTGTCTAGTGAGAACTTGAGCCGAGTTGAGTTTAGAAAAAAAATGTACTGGTGTGAGCAGATGGATATGGCACAGGAAGAAATAAAAGTTTTGGGCTTGGTGACAGTACCCATTCAGCTGCAATTATTTGTGAGATTTCAACCATAGAGATTGGGTCAGCTGTTCTGCAGTTTGACAGCAAAAAGTACACTAACTCTTTTGAAAGTAGGGGGCCTGAATGCACAGAAGGATTGTTTGCTCTTCAAGATAGGTTGCATTAAGAAACTTGGCAGCTCACCTGGTACTATGGGAGTTTAACAAATGCAGGTCATTGGATTTGCAGTACAGTTTATTTTCTGGAAATGACCATTGAGCAATGTGGGGCAGGGTTGTTGGTGTTCCCTCATGGAGGCCCAGTGGAGCCATGGGCTCGTAACCATGGGTTGCAGTGGAGATCCCAAGATAATTTAGACATGGCAGGACTGTACAACAGCAGCCTGGGAGAGTTGCTGGTTCAGGATGGATTGTTCCCCTAGCTGTGGGCAGCCCAGCTAAAGAGGTGGAATTGGAAATCCAGAGATTTTGTTTGCCCTATTATTTTAGATCTTGCATTTAATTCAATCTTTGCTATGTTCTATGCTATCTTTTGCGTGTGAATGTTTGCTCTTTGCCATTAAGGTGTTTTTGGTTTAACAGGCTCCTAGTGACTTTGGACTATGAGGATGTGTGAATGGTTTTGGAATGGATAAAAACCACAGGGACTTTTAAAGTTAGACATAATGCATTGCATTTTAAATCATGGATGTTTATGAGTTTATGGGGGACAGAGATGCAATGTGGCATTTTGAGTCAGATGTTCCCCCATAAATTCATGTGATCTGAATGCTGGTTCCCAGCTGGTAGGAATTTGGTGGGTGGAGCCTTGCTGAAGGAGGTGTGTTGCTGGGGTTTTTTAACCCCTGTCTTGACAGTGTCCATTTGGCTCACTCTCCTGCTGCTGTCTTCTACCCGCTATAACAGAGGTGATTTCCAGTCTCTGCTTAGGAAGTACTTTCCCCTGCTATCATAAAGCTTCCCCTTGAGATTAAATAACCCAAATAAACAACTTTCTTCCCATCAGCTACTTTTGGTCAGGTGCTTTATTTCAACAGCAAGAAGTAATTATAATATACTACCTCTTAAAATTCCAGTGAGTTGAATAAAATATATAGGCTCATTCACAATATCAGGCCCCTCAACATCCCAACATGGAGAGGAGGAAGGCAAAAATAGACATCACAATAGAAAAGGGACTAGTTGGAAAGAAGAAAGTATTTATTGCAAAAGAGATGGTTAAAAAAGAAGGGTTGGAGAGATGGCTTAGCCGTTAAGGTGTTTGCCTACAAAGCAGAAGGAACTGAGTTACATTCCCCAGTGCTCACGTAAAGCCAGATGCACAAGGTAGTGTGTGTTTCTGGAGTTTGTTTACTGTGGCTGGAGATCCTGGCATGCCCATTCTCTCTCTCTCTCTCTCTCTCTCTCTCTCTCTCTCTCTCTCTCTCTCTCTCCCTCTCTCTCTCTATCTCTTTCTCAAATAAATAAATAAAATATTTTAAAAAGAAAAAAGAGAAATAATTTAAAATTTTAAAAGAAGTAAAATAAAAAAGCTTTCATAAAGAAACTGCAAAGTAATCACCCATACAAAACTTCAACATGTCCTGCACCAAGAGGTGTAATCTAATGCTTGCTCTGAGAGCAGAAGGTGAAGCAAAACCCCCATCGACAGAGTGCCTACATCCTCCTGCTTTATCAGTCCCTTCTTCACAAAGAAAGTTGCAATGTTCTGGACATACTTTGAGACTCCAAGTAACTGCTAATGCTTCTTCCCAGCATAGCTATGTAAATTGGCACAGGAAGGTATGAAGTTCAATGGATCTAGGTATTATCATGGCTACACACAGATCTGTATGGGAATAATTTAAAACTTTGGGCATAGATGCAACTATGCAAATTTTAAGTAATATATTTGCCACTCCCACTTCCTATCTTAGGACTCACTAAGTAACTTTTCTGCCTATTGTTAATAGTACTTATTTTTCCTGAAATGCTATCAATCTGGTTATTTACTAGTTATCCACATATTCCTATTATATCGTTAACTCCATGTTAGCACCAATGTTCTCTGCTAAACTTCAGCACTCAGAAAAATGCCCAATATATAATGGCTACAAAATAAATGTGTTTGGAGGAGTAAGTGGATGGAGTTTTCAGTTGCACAGTATAAGACAAGGCCTTTTACAAACTCACTTTGCAATTACAAATCAAAGCTTGAGGAATCATAATCTGCTCTATTTCCTTTTAGCTGTTTAACAATTGAGTTTCATGTGTGTGGTACTTGGATTCGCACATGCCAAGCATATGTTCTACCATGGAGCTACACACCCAACCCTAATGAAATATGAAGTTACTGTTTTTCATGCCAGTCTAAAATACAGGAAAAGCATAATTTAAAATATGCATATTTACTCAATCAGGGAGCAAGAAGAAATTTGGAGACTTTCTTGGAGTACAGACTTTAGATATGTTAAAATTATATCCAGCTGACTGGGGATGGGGAGGGGGGAATGAGGATTTGGGGTTAACAACTCATCCATCGTTGGCCCACTAAACAATGTAACTCATTATTGTCCATAATAAAAAAAGAAAAGAAATATAATGTACCCTCAACGTATAAAAATTGTATGTACTGCATTCATGCAATTTAACTATAGAGAAACCACCTCATAGTGAAACTCTCTATAATTCTCTATAGAGAATTATAATCATTAGTTTACAAGCAGCTCTGTTAGATAGCAATTACCTCAGAATTGAAGCATTTCCAAAACCTAGAGAAAAACTGAAGGCTCAGAAGGATCCAAATTTGGGAAAACTAAAACTGACAAGGTCCACAGGGCATCTTCTGAAGGTTGCAGAAGCTGTAAACAACTGTCGGGTGCTGGGGAGCGGGCTTTCTGACTACCCCAGCTGCCTGCAAGCCATGGGCTATGCTCCATTACGCAGCTCCCGTGAGGTCTCAATCCAAGATGGATGGGACTTTGCAGAGTTGCATCTCTCCCTTTGAGTCCCCCCTCTCTTGTGAACTACCCATCACCTATGCTCCCCAACAGCAATTAACTCATTGGTTCACCAAAATTGGATTTTGGTGCAATTGGCCTTTGGTCTATGGTTTGCGCTCTATCTGGGGTAAATAGATGTGTGTTCCCCCAGGGAAAAATTTTACATGCTTCATGGAGGCTGGGTGTGGTGATGCACACCTTTAAGCACTTGGGAGGCAGAGGTAAAAGGATACACTGGGAGTTTGAGGCCACCCTGAGACTACAGAGTGAGTTCCAGGGGCTAGAGTGAGACCCTACCTCAAAAAATAAAAAAGCTTCATGAGCTGGAGAGACCGCTCAGCAGTTAAATGCACTTGCTTGCAAAGCCTAATGACCTGGATTTGATTCCCCAGTTCCCACATAAAGCCAAATGCACAAAACGGCACATGCATTTGGATTTCATTTGTAATGGCAAGAGGCTCTGGCCCACAATCTTCTCTCTCTCTCCCTTCCTCTATCTCTATGCTTGCAAATAAGTAAATAAAATATTTTTTAAAAATTGCTTCATATTTTCAAATTATCCCTGGAAAAAAGCAGGAGGCAAAATATCTCAGCTTTTCGTGTTGTCATGAAAGCTTGTTGTGCTTCTCTGGATAGACCCTTTTCCTGGAAGGGAGCATTCTCTTCTCTAGATTGAGGCAACTTGCTTAATTAATTCAGACTCCTTCATTCTCCCCTTCTCTTTCCCCTCTTCAGTGTCAAGATGTGCTCCATGCTCCTTGGAAAGTTAAATGCTGAACAAGGGTGCAATCCGTGTGATTCCTTCATTCCATTACCTCCCAAAGAGTATCCCATTTCCTTAAATGAATACCACACACTGCCTTAAGGAGATGCTGGTGAGGAAGACTCGTGACTTCTGCCTAATTAACCAGGAGCTTGCTTAGCAGGGCTTTGAAGCAAAGCACTTTCCTAGCTCTCTGGCTTCGAGTGCCTGGTTTTTCCTCCACAGAGGCAGGTAGTTAGCTAGGAGTGTTTATTCACTGAAGGTCAGGCTTTTTATATTTTGAAACTTCTAGCAGAAATGATAAGCAGTAAATTGCAGATTTTCATGCTTTACCCCTCCTGGAAAGTGTGCCTGTATAAGATCAGTAGAATACTGCTTCCCTATGATTTATGTCCCACTTTTGACCACCTCTTATCGGGTTCCCACAAGCCCTTTTTTTATGCAGCTCATGACTAAATGACAATAGACAAACCAGCACCATTATACACCAAAATCTGCCTTTGCATTCTAGTGACCAAGATTAGAGAGTATTGATTTACTGCTGCTCCCCCCATCCCCACACCACACAGGGACCAGTTTGTGCAGCCTGAACAAGGTAGACTTTTATTAAAAGGAGCCAACAATTCTATGTGAACTTGATAAAAAAAAATCACCTGCTCTCACCTTTCTTAAATAACCTAGGCATAAAAGGGGCTGCATGTATTTAAGTATTTAGACAGGGAGCCTCTGCTGGTCTCTTCTTTAAGTACACAGAATAAGATAAAACAGCCTTTGGAAGAAGGGAACCTTCACAGTTTTACAGATGGTGAAACACAATGTGCTTCTTTTTATGAACGACACTGAAATGATTACAAATCTCTGCTTTGCTGTGGATTTCTGAAACACCTACTGTATCTGTAGCAATGAGGTTTTATGACAGCTTTCGCAGTTCCTGCAAAATTTATATGTCCTAACAGTAGATCATTTTGGGGAGCGATATAAATTTTACAGCACATCCGAGTTTTATATCACCTACAAACGCCTGATGTAGGATTCACATTAAATAGGCCCCACATTCACTCACGCTTTTCTTTTCTTCAGGGTATTTATGTTTGCCAGGCAAAAGGGCCCTTCAACACGTTTCTCTTTACAAAATGATCAGTCCTCCTCCCTAGTTACCTTTCAGTTTAATGTCATCCGGGCTGACTGTTTGTCTATGGGAAATTCACCCATGCCTCTATCAATTTACATAGCAGACAATCTCTACTGCCCCTCTACCTCTTACCTATGGACTTGACAAAGGTGAGTTACCTGAACATTGAAATGGCAGTCTTTTTATGGAGGGCTCTGATTTTCTGAACTCCTGGTTGCTTCCTGGGTTCTATCAGGTTTTCCTGGAATGGAACACCAAACACAGAACAGCCTGGAGAAATCTAGCATGGAGTTGCTCTCTGTCAGAAAATGTTAGGACCATTATGATAAGTTTTTAAACACACTGAAGTCAGGAAATTAATATGTTAGTTCAGAATAAAATGTATGAATTTTTTGTTGTAAAACTTATGAGTAAAATATTGGGCTGGAAGAGATGGCTCAATGGTTAAAGGTTCTTGTTTGCAAAGTCTAAAAGTCTGGATTCAATTCCCCAGAACCCATGTAAAGGCTGATGCACAAAGTGGTGCATGTATCTGGCATTTATTTGCAGTGGCAGGAGGCCCTGACATGCACATTCCTTTTTCATTCTCTTTCACACACACACACACACACACACACACACACACACACACACACGCACGCACACTCTGCTAGCAAGTAAATAAAACTATTTCTTTAAAGAAATGAAAGCTAAACATCGAGTGAAGTGACAGATAGCAAATGCTGCCCAAGACATGAAAAGGGGAACCTCTGATACAGTGTTGGTAGGATGCAAATTAGAACAGCCACTATGAAACTAACACGACATTCCCTCAAAAAATAAAACAGTGCAACTATCATATAATATAGAAATTACATATTGAGTATATTCCCAAAGAAAATAAACTCAGTGTGTTGGAAAAAAACTGAAATTCCATGTTTATGGGAACATTACTCTTAATAGCCAAGATATAGAATCAAGCTGTAATTCAGCATCAGTGGGTAAAGGCATAAAGAAAATATGGTCTGTATATATTTCTTACTCATAAAAAAACAACGAACTCCTGTCATTTGTGGTAACATGAATGAACCCAGAGGACATAATGTTCAATGAAATAAGCAAGGCATAAAAAGACAAATGGTATGTAGTCTCATTGAGATGAATCTAAGCAAGCTGATTGCATTAAAGGAGAAAGTAGGCAAGGAGTTACCATAAGGTGAGAAGCTTAGGCATGGTGAGAGGCGAGAGAAAGGAGTGCTTCATGGATCCAAAGCCACATCTCCATAGGAGGAACAAGTTAACACAGTTAACAATATTTTACCCTCTCGTGGAAAACAGCTGGTCGAGGATATTTTCATCTGCTTATCACACAGAGATGATAAATGCTTGAGGTGATGGGATAAATATTTTGATTTGTTGTACGATGTGCATCTATTTCATAACTTTGCATAAATGGGTTTAATGTATCAGTTAAAATGTTTTTAAAGATACATTTGAAAAATATTTACTGCCTTTGTTCCTTGGGTTAGTAATTTTGGTCTTTAACAATCTATGAACTCTGTCCTTCATCCCTGAATTCTGAAAGTTTCCTACAAAGATAGTCACAAAGAATTAAAAGATATATATGTGTATATATAGCATATATTATATATCTACATATAATAGATATAATATATATAATATAATATATATTATCTTATATATAATATTATATATAATATTCTTATTATTTTTATTTTTATAAATATATATAATATATATATATTATATATTATATAAATAAAAATATATTATTTTTATTTATATAATATATAATATTATATATTAAATTATATTATATATTACACACACTCCTGCTTGATCAGCATAGTGGGTATATATGATTCATCCTTTCACTGCACCCTCTTCCCATACCTACACACTAAAAATGTCCTCCTCAATCCATTTGGTTTAAGTAGGATTAGGTCTATAGCCTCAACTCTAGGTGATAGATATATGCTCAAGTCTAGCCAATCAGTCCCCCTGTGGCTAGTAGCCATCATGGTGTTATGAGGAAAGCCTTGTTAGAGTAAAACTAAACAGAGCCTAGAGGTAGAGACAAAGTTCTCAGATACCCACTGAACTTCTTGAAGACTGTGCCATCGATTGGAACATTCACTCAGGGCAAACAATATGTATTCCTCCTATTGACTTAAGTCACACAAGGGACAGGATAGATAGCACAGAAGTCCAATGACGCAAATTACATTGTACTTTTGGTACCTCATGGCCCATTGATCTTGTTTGTGTGTGTGTGTGTGTGTGTGTGTGTGTGTGTGTGTGTGTGTGTGTGCATGTGTGTAAGTACACATATGTGTTGTGATCTATGACAACTTTCCAAACCATTTCTTAAGGTTAATTAAGTACTTGCTAGATCTCTTTCCCATTACCAGGTACATATATTTTATGTCTTTTAATAAATCTCAATAATATTGAGATTGTTATTCTTCACAATTTAAATTTAAATTGGAAAATTTAAAACTTGGGGAGATTCAGTAACTTCCACAAGGCCACACAATAGGTGATGCAGCTGGGGTTTAAATACACATCGGCACTATGTTATATTCTCTCACAGTCAGTGGGTTATATGTAGTGGACTCAATCAATAAAGGAATCGTTATTTGACTGTAATATCACATATGACACTACAGGTTGGAAACATTCCCTTCATGAAGAGATCTGGCAGTGTCTCGCTTCCCTTTTGTTTTCAGAACTATAGTAGACTCAATTGTCCAAACAAAACAGGTATCAAAGGTGTTCAGGCATAAAGAATGTTTCATTAATATGCTTTAAAGATCAATGAGAGGAATTTTAAATTCCAACATGTCAGGTCATACAAGAGAGTGGTTATTGACTTTTGGGAGTCATTTGAATAATGGGATTGCACAAATGAAGTATTTCAGATTACTGAGATTACAGCACTGAATTTACCACAGGTAGAGCTGGGCTCTAGAGTATTTGTTTCTGTAGCAGCTCTCTTTTCAAAGTTCAGCTCATCCCCTTCCCCTGCAGCTTCCTGTATATAATCTCAGCTCTTTGAGGGTCTTCATCTTTTGTGAGAACTTTCCAGATGAGCAAAACCCTTTGCGTTATTGTTCTAGTATTGTGATGGTTAAGTTTTGTTGTTAACTTGACCTTTTCAGTAATGGTGGTTGGGTCTCTGATGTTGTTCACAGGAAGGCAGCCCTCTCAGTCAGGGAGGGGTGATGTAAGGAAGCTCAGAGGAGCTAGAAATGAGGATCCCTTCTGGGAGGGCAGTGCAGGAAGGAAATTCCAGAGACTCAGGAAGCCAACAAGTCTGAGATAGGATTACAAAACTCTTTCCTAAGGCTATATAAAAGGGAAAGAAATCTTTCTTCCCTCCTCCCCCTGCTACCTGTTTGCAGTTCTGTGTGTGTGGTGTGTGGCTGACTATAGCAAATATCATGGTAAATTAGTTAGCAGACAAAAATAAAATTCCTCACACCTGATCTCCTTCTCCATATAGGGATTACATTGTCACTTTTTCTTGTTAACAGAAGCCCAAGCAGCAGTAACAGCAAGAATAATTGTTTTGCTTGTCATATGCCTCTCAGTGCCTTAGAATCACATAGGCAATAGGAGGTTCCGATGATTGACCTCACCCAAGAATGTCAGGAATAGAGAGAGACAGGAAAAGGGGAAAGCCCTTGTCAGCTTTCCTGATGAAGAAGTCTAGAATGTGAGTGATCTAACCATCATACAATGCTCCACTTGTGTGGCCTGGTGTGTGTCATGCTTACGGTAATTATGGGGTGAATTAGATCAGTCCTCCATTGAAGGATACATGGACTATGTGGTTTATGTAGAATCTCTTCTAGTATACAATTATTTGTTGATGTGAAGTATCTTCACTGCAGATATTTCAATGTATAATCTGAAGATAGTTGTGCATTGAATGCCATTTCAGTCAACAACTGGTCTCATATACAGAAATAGTCACGTAAAATTATAATGGAGCTGAAAAATTTCTACAGCTTAGTGGTACTGTAGCTATAGCATGTGTGTTGTGGTGGTACTGTGTAAACAAGCCTACTCAGTTGCCAACTGTATAAAAATTACAAGCATACACAGTTATGTATAACACGTAATAATCAATGGTCATCGATGTCTATGTTGCTTAGTAATGTATTTACTAGTCTAATATCATTCTTTTAAAGTATGGTTTTTTATTAAAATAAATTTTAGTATAAAACAGTAGGTCATATTATGTAGCATCCTTCTACATCTTGTATTTCTATGCCACTGATTGCTTCATTTCCTCTTTCATGATGGACTTATTCTCGTGTTGGTGTGTTCATCATGGCCTTAGGAGTATGACCTATGATAGATACATACCATATAGGTCTAGGTGTGTAGTAAGCTATACCATATAGGTTAGGTGTGTAGTAAGCTGTGTCTGTGATATTTGCACAATGATGTTGCTGATAAAATGTGTTTTGCAGCGTATATCCAGTCATGTTCTGAAATGAAATGTCATGACAAAAACCTAGTAAAATGATCAAAATCTTAGAAAAAGAAAGAAAAAGTTCTTAGAGCTGTAAAAGAGGCAGGTGGCTAGCAGGCAAGGAAAACCCCCAAATAGAGGCTTAGTGCCTCCTTGACTTCAGGAAGTCATTACATGGAACTTCCCAGAACACAGGCATAAGGAGAATCCACCCACATTCCTCTCCAAGATGCAGGAGAGGCCAGTTGAAGAAGGGAAGTTCCCATTATTCCTCCACCACTGCCCTACTTCCTGCATCTCTAAAGCTTAGAAGACATGTAAGAATCTGAAATAAAAGTTCACTTTATAAAACATTAGAGACTCTCCAGGTGACAGCAAACACAGGAACACTAATGACACATGCAGTATTTAGCTGGCTTTCGCATGTGAGCCCTACTTTCTTCAATCTGATAATCATTCCCTTTTGAGTTTTTAGACTTATTCAGTTGAATGGAAGTCCACATCTACTTCTTGTAAACACACATTTATTTATTCTCTTGTTCTTATGTACCCCTCCCCTGTTTCACACACACCAATACAGATTTCTAAAGTTAAAAAGGGGAGGGGAATAGGATGGACAGTGGTCCTACCCAAGACTACTCCCTTGGTTTCACAGGGAATCCTGCCTTGATTCTCTCCCCCACCCCCCACCCCCCCCCGTTTACTCTTCCTCCTTCTTTATCCAATCCTTCAGAGAAAAGAGTATTGCAGGCAGGGAAGGGAAGAAAAGGGGAAGGGAAGGGAGAGGAACCAAAGATCATTTCATCATGGTGTTTGGTTTCTCAAAGATACTCTTTAATTTTTTTTATTTACAGAGATTATTCAATTTTTATGAGATATTCAATGTCCTTAAAGGAAAAGACTGTATCCCCCATGTTTCTCTTGATTCTTTGCGTTATTCAAGGTGTGATTTTGAGCATAGACTGCTCTTTCATTAAGAAAGCCCATCAATGGTTTTTTTGCTTATTTGTTGAGAACAAGAATTGGACTTTTTTCTGGAGAATACAAGATAAGGGAAGGGAACTGTTGGGGAAACTTGTCTTCTGGGCACAGCATGGCCTCTTGGACTCCCAGCAGATTGGGTCTCTTAACATTCTGTCATGGAAAGAGTCAGGGCTCATGAAAGCAGGAGCCACAGCTCCCCCAGGTGACATAACATAATGGTTGCTTGGTGGGTGGGTAATAGCTATCTTCTTCAGTGCTGTGGCTGCCCATAAATTGCCCATCTACCTTTAGATAGCCCCTCACCCATTAAACTCATGGGTTCATTCAGTTAGACTGCAGTGGAATCATTCCTTTGGTCTGTCCTTGGTACCCTGTCATAGATCAATCAACATAGCTCACATCCCCCTAAGGAAAAGTTAACATGGCTGGGGCCCTGAAGAAGAGTGAAGAGAAGGAAAATGGGAGTGATCTAGGTAACATTGCAACATGTCAGACAGCTGATTCCCAGGAGAGATAGTCAGAAAAATAGTGAAGTAACTTCAGGAATATGGTATCTGTTCTTATGCCATAAAATGAGCTCATTTTTTAATTCACAACTGATTATTGAAAATTGCATTTCCTACCTACTTTATTCCCTTTAGTAACACTGGGCAGTGAATTGCCTGATAGCAAATGCATACTCTTAGAATGGGACAAAAAAAAGGAATTAGAGGTTCTACATGTTTTATCTGCCCTGAGACCAGCAAGGCACCAACCTTGATCACTTTTAGAGAAAGCAACAGTCCTGCATTTCCAGTTCTCAGAAGTCAAAACTAGCTTTCAGAGTCAATTCTATGAAACATGGTGTAACGCACTAGGTACCATTGGGAGGCAAAACAAAGCCACAGGTCCATTGACTCTGGTGGTGGTAGTGGTGGTGGGGGGGGGATGTAAGATCAATTCTCTTTTCCCTAATATAAAAGCAGATGGGACACTGGAATGATGGAGCAATAGGCTAGATTTTGCTAATATATGTGGCTTCGGACAAACCAGATGGCAGATAATTGAGTTATAATTCATCCAATAAGTGTTTATTGAGCACCTGTTATGTGGTAGGCACTGTGCCAGGTGCTAGAGATATAAAATCCAATTACACAGACAGAATCCTCAAGAAACGAACATCTAGAGTAGAAGACTAGCACATGGGTCAGCAATTACCCAACAGCGAGATGAACAGGATGCTGATGATAACACTGATTACAGCTATTTACTGTTTACACTATTCAGGGCCTGGAGCTAAATGTCTTTCATGTTCTACAACATGTACCTTCCCAAACAGTTAATGTGGAAACCCTGTAGGTACCCCTATAAAACTGAGACAGCAAATCTGAGGGTGACTTTTTTTCTTGCCCATGTTCATTATACTTATATAAGAATTATGTAATTAGAATGTAAAGCCTTGTATAACCTTAGAGCCTATCCTTGTTCCAGGGAGCTGTGTCAATTTGGGGGAGGAGCAGAGGAATCAGTCAGTCATGAAGGCTTTAAACAAGGAGGAGAGATAGTATTTGGCTTGGTGTTAAAATGTGAGTCATAGCTTTATAAAAAGCATCAAGGGATGAATCTGGAGAAGGATATATATGCAAGTTGCATGCAAAGTAGAGACCAGTACTGAGACACAGAGATTTTTCAGCATGTCATAAGGTTGGAAGCATTTTAGTTTGGGTACAACGTAGGGATGAAATCGGTGAGTGATGGGAGAAGTCAAGGGGACCAAAGTGATATAGACCTAGAAAGATCTGTGGGTAGCTCACAACATTAAAGCAGCCTTAATACTCACCCACCGTGACTCAGGGAACTGAGCGGAAGAGGTGGCAGAAAGATTGTGAGAGCCGTGGTGGGGGAGATTATCAGAGGCATGGCACCCCTCAGTAACAACACACTTGGGTCAGGAGAACCAGGCTGAATATTAGGCTATCCATGGTCCCCTACCACAAAGACTGGTACAGATGGCCCATGGAGGAGGATATCCAGCTAACTGGGGTTGGGGAAAGGGGGCAATGAGGAATTGGGGATAACAACTCATTGTTGGCCCACTAAACAATGTAACTCATTATGGACAATAAAAAAAAAGAAAGATCTGTGGGTTCTAATCATGGTGGACCTTGTGTGACAAGCTGAGTTTGAAATTAATTACAAAGGCATGAAATCCATGGAGCACATTTTACTCGGAGGATCTACTGATTAGATTCTAACCTGATTCTATGCTGGCACTGTGAGTGAAGGGAGTAGATGGAGAGAGAGAAGAATGAAGAAATAGAGCTAAGATGATGACATCATGTATATTAATCAAGCCAACCTGTTCTCATTCAGGAAATATATAAGAAAAAGTCATGCAAGTAAACTGCCAGGACAGTTGTCACAGGGAAGAATTCCCAGAAAGTCCTACAGTTCACATGGTCCCTTTCAACTCCCCAAAACAATCTAAAGAAGCTCCAAGGAAATTTTAAAGTTGAGTCCTTTGCTAGTCTGAAGGTAAAATACCCTCCATGACCTCATGTGTTGATGACTAAGCCTCATACTTGATTCTTAGCAGGTGCGACCTTTGGAAGGCAGAGCCATGCTGGAAGAGGTGTGTCACTGGGGAAGGGTCTTGGGATTCGATAATCCAGTTCCCTTTGCCAGTGATAGCTTGCACACTCTTGTGGATTCCTCCTAGCCTGTGTGGCACAATGTGAGGCCATGCTGTCTCTTTCTGTTCTATTTTCCCCACCATGATGAACTCTCTCTTTGAAAGAGTAAGCTGAAACAAACCCTTTCCTCCCATCAGCTGCTTCTGTCCTGTATTTTCTTCCAGCAATGAGATATGACATCCTTTTACCATATTTCTTCATGGTTTGAAATATGCCATGTTTATAAGCCATAAAGAAAAAACATGAACCCAGGCAAGAGTACAAAACATGTTAAATTATTTTTTTTGCTTCAGGATCAAACATTTTGCATTTAAATTATAGTTTCTCCTTATCTGTATACTCTTCAGCAGTTTTTTGAAACTACCTTGTCAGTTTTCTTATCTTGAAAATGGTATTAATAGTAATATCTACTTCTTATAATTGCTAAGGATTGTATGAAGTAGTAAATATGAAGCCTCAAGAACGCTGCTTGGTGAGTGGACAAAGTTAGCCATTAATTTCCAGATAACCATTAATTTGGGGGGGAATCTCCTTCTTTTACCAAGAAGAGCTAACTATCTGAGTGTGAAGCCAAGGTCCTGTCTCCTGTGAAAACCTTTATGCCTGTGGCTTCTTACTGAAAACTTGACATTCCCACTGGAGAAAGAAAACAGGAAGTTATCCCCTGGGCAGATGCATTTGCTCTTCAGGATGGCCTGTCACCACTGATGGGTCCCAGGCTCCCGAAACAAATGCACATAAAATCTAACAGCATTCCAGATACTCCACAGGATATTCACTATACCAACAATGACCCTCTGTAACTAATAGAGTCCTGTGACCCATTGTAAATGATCCCAAGAGCCCAATGCAGTCCACTTAATTCTCAGTATATGTTAGGATCACTGACACTGTTCCTTTAAGAGGGCAAATGTGAGTCCTATGGAGACAAAGTAGTTGCACCCCAGGTTCTTCTCACTCCAGGAACATTAAGAAAAGAATACTTCCAGCCAGGGTGGGCCAGTAGGACAAGATAATACACAGATTAATGATGGTAACTGTGGTGATTCATCTCTGGTGTTAGTTTGGCAGTCTTTAGAATCATCTTATACATAAATCTCTTGGTATGTCTGTCAGAGCTTTTCTAAGTAAGATTAATGGAGGTGGGAATAACCACCCCAACTGTGTGTGGCACCATTCCATGGGCTGAGGGTCCTGGGCTGTATAAAAAGACAAAGTTAACTTAGCATTTAGCGTTCATTTGTCTACTTCCTCCCTGCTGATGTAATGATACAACACAGACTTTCAGCTCTTGCCGTGATTTTATATCATGATGGGTAAAGTGTAAGCTGTAACCTTTCCTTTCCTTCCTTAAGCTGCTTATGGCTGGGTATTGTTCCAGCAATGAGAAAGTAACTGATGAGTAACCTGCATGTGTCTTCTCTAGACCCTTACCACTCATGAGTCTAGTCATATCCACTTTATAGCAGGCCCTATTTCAAGTTAGAGACAAACTGTTGCAGTCAGCTTTCTAGTTGCTGCTCAGAAGAACCCAAGCAAAAGCGGCTTGTGGAGGAATGGGTTTATTTGGCTTACGGACTCGAGGGGAGACTCCATTCTGGCAGGGAAAACGATGGCATGAGCAGAGGGCTGGAAATCACCTCTGCCACAGCACTGCAAACAGCGGCAGGAAGGTGTGCCAAACACTGGCAAGGGGGAGCTGTCTTTAACCCCATAAGCCCGCCCCCAACAACACAGCTTCATCAAGGTTGTAAAACCCAAACTGCCATCAGCTGAGGATCGATCTATCAGAACACATTCAATTGTTTGTGGGGGACACCTGTATCAAACCATGACAGTCCGCCCCTGGCCCCCACAAACTAATAATCATTCAAGATATAAACACAATATGTTCAACTCAACTCT
>PVHP010016561.1:0-35593 GCA_004024765.1 Zapus hudsonius
TCAGAAAGCAGAGAGAGAGCTATGGATCCTCCAAACCTACCAACAATCCGCAGGATGATAGCTGACATCCAGACAAGAGATGAGCCACACCAGATCTTCCATGAAGGATCCATATGGAATCCTGCAGAGAGTGGTGGGATAAGCAAGAGACCCATAACCACAGCCATTCAGTAAACACAGGATAAGCCAGCCAGACGCCAACGATTTTCAGTGCAACCTAAAGCAGAAGTACAGAGGCACCTAAAACCTCAACAATAAAGCAGCCTTAATACTCACCCACCATGACTCAGGAAACTGAGCAGAAGAGGGGGCAGAAAAATTGTAAGAGCCATGGTAGGGGAAAATATCCAGAGATATGGCCCCCTCAGTAACAACATACAAAGGGGGGTGGAACCGGGTTGACTCTAGGCTATCCATAACCCCCTAACCCATGCACTGATCCAGATTGCCCACAGAGGAGGATATCCAGCTGATTGGGGACAGGGAAGAGGGAATTGGGGAAGAGGGGATATCAACTCATTATTTGTTCATTCAATGTATCTAGTTATGAATAATAATAATAATAAATTTTAAAGAAATAAAAACAAATTCTGGTTGAAGTTATCAAACTAAAGCACTCCGGTCTGAAAAACCTACAGTTTAAGAGGTAGAAATGCATAAACCAATACTTCCTGACTTATTCTAATTACATTCAGGAACCCCTCAGGTGGCCATGAACAGGAGAAGTCAGCCAGATTCTAATTGGCTGCTTAAGCCTAGATCAGTTCTTCTGTTCTATTCTGTTTTTTTCATCTTGGAGACTAAGTCTCAACTTTCTCAGCATGGTTGCTTGTTACCTTGCCTCCAACCTGTCCCCAATTAGTGTCTGCATTAACGTGAATTCAAAGACCAGAGACAAGCAGCTCACTATATATACCTGTTTTTACCAAGCCTCCTCAAATGTTTGATGATTTATAGAACAAGAGCTTAGCAATAGCCTCATCCTATATCTTTGGCACTCTGGGCTGGAGTTTTCCACTCAGCACATCTGTCACACTGGATGCTGAAACATTTTATACCACTAGCCGCGATCATCCTTTGGCAAACAGTCATGCTGTCTTTAACTAATTTCTTGATCACTTGTAATTAGTCACAGCATGCTTATTGACTAATTAGCTTATCTGCTTCCCCAAATGCTTACTATTTATCTTTTAATCTGCTAGGTACTAGAGGTATGAAAATGGTTTTTAATAACTATTTTACTATGCTTTTGATTTTTATAGCTGTATTTGACCAAAGAGAGTACATTGTCCATGTCCTTTATAAAAGGATAGCTTTATTAGTGTTCCTCATTCACATATTTCACTCACAGTGGACACAGCTGTGCATACATACATAACTAAAAAGACTTCTTTTATAAATTTTCAGTTGTAAAAAAATCTGCTTTAGTTTAAGAATTGACTCAATGTTGGAGTATTCACCAAAGCATTCCGCCTGCCATCATCTTCCCTCTGAATCCCCTCAGCATATTTTAGCTTTTTCCTTCCTTGCAACATTTTATGATATAATGTCTGTTAACTGTATTTCATTGTGAGTACCCAATAATTTATTTTCTTTTAAATACCCGAGAATATAATGATGTAACAGAAGCATAGAGTAATAGTGAAATATGAAAATATCAAAAAGAGATGGAGAGAAATCATTTGCTATATATGAACTTCTATGCATATAGGAGGAATAATTCACAATGTTATGTTGCAAAATAACATTTGGTCAACAATAATGTATAATGTATTATATATTTCAAAATAGCTAGAAAAGTGGTGATCAAGTGCTCTTTCCACAAAAAATGATAGGTGTGAGGTGACAGATACTAAATTATCACAATGTACCCCACAAATATGTTTACTATTTCAAAAACGATGAGAAAACATGTAATCAAGAGAAGTTACACTGGAAAGTACCATTCTCTTATTTCTCCTCTGCTTTCATGCTGTGTGTATGTGTGTGTGTGTGTGTGTTAAATGGTTTTATGTGTTTTTGAAAATTTTAGGAATCATTAATGAAAGACTCACATTCAATATTTATCTCTCAATGTCTGAGTTATTTCACTTAACACAATAGGATTTCAAGAAATTCATTTGCACAGCAAAAAAAAAGAATCAAGTGATGACATATCCTACAGTATGAGAGAGAGAAAAAACATTTTGTTAGCTATACATCAAACAGGGAAATAGCTTGAATATATAAAAAAACTCACAAAACTAAACACCAAAAAAAAGACAACTCAATCAATAATTGGCTAATTAAAGTAATAGTCCTCAAAAGATGAAAGGCAGTACCCAAAAAGCATATAAAAATAGTCAACATCAGGGAAATGCTAATTGAATCTACATTGAATTACTATCTCATCCCAGTCAGAATGACTTCATTAAAAACATAAATAACAACAAACGCTAGTGAGGATATGAGAAAAAGGGAACTCTTACACTGCTGGTAGGAGTGTAAATTGGCCAACCACTGTGGAATCTAGTATTGAGGCTCCTCAAAAAGTCCTAGAAATTTAAACATCTAGGGGTTCTGGCTTCCCATGATGCCACCTCTCCTCAGTCTGATATAGACACAGATAACTTCTACAACCTCCTAACCTTAGTCTCAGCTTGACTTTTGACCTATGGAAACTATGGGCCACCCTCTCTGGTTGAGTCTTTTAAGTTCCTCTCATTCAGCTATAGTGACTATGGACAGGTTTAGCAGTGATAAGAGAAAAAAGTTTCACCACACCCCAATTATGTTTTCCATGTACATTTTCTTCTCACTACCTCTAGGTTTCTTTTAAAATATGATGTTGACAATAGAATCATACAACTGGCATTCAAAGCCTCTCTTGCAAATTCTGCATAGGTGGTCTAGTACAAGGAATGCAGTATGTAATAGGAATTACACCTGCTGGATTGGGACCTCGGCCAAAACTAAAACAGGAATAGGTCTTATTAAACATCCTGTACCCTTTAGGAGAGACACAGTGAATGATTGTCTGGCAGCCATTTATGAGGGAGAAATTTTCAATACAATCTAAGATAAACAGACACCATGATATAAAGTAACAAAGATAAAGGTCAAGTGAGGCACAGGAAGGAAGGTTGCACAAATCACTCCTGGAAAAACTTAGACAAACAACAGAATGATAAACAAACCTTGGTAAATAAAATTAAAATAATAGTTACCATCTATTAAATATTTATGCTATTCTAAGCACAGTGTAAAAAATTTATAAATAGAATATCAATCTTCAGGAAATCCTTGGAATTAAGTATTACTTACAGACTAAAACCACACACAGTACTTTCCAACGTCATACACATGAGATTGTGTAGTTTGCTGAATTCATATATAATTAGATATTAGTCTTATATGATCTCCTAAAATATCTTGTGAAGATTTTCTGATATTGCCAAATAGGAAATGGAATTTTGGGCCCAAATGGCAATCACAACCGAGTTTTTGAAACTCACTGATCACAGGTCAGGAAAGAAGCACATTTGTGGTGTTGTATTTCAGAACAGCTTTTGTAGAAAAGAAGCTAAAGCTGTCTTCATATCTTAGTCAGAACCCTCGTAATTCAGATCCTCTGAGATATAACTTCAATATGAACAGAATCACTTATCATAAGATTTTTGCTCATGACTATTTAACCCCTAAGATTCTCAACTGATTTAAGGAGAATCCATTTTTAATAAACAGGTAGAAAATCACATATATGTAACTTACTAGTTTTCAATCACTTTTATGAAATAACTAGACTGTCTTTGTAGGATTCATAACCCGGTCTATTTTCAATTTTATTTGAAAAAATGGAAAATAAAACTGTAAATTTTCACTTTTTCTTTCCTATAGAAATTTCCATGGGTCTTTTGTTTTTTTTGTTGCCTGGCACATATTCCTTAACTACTGCTTCAGGACTTTAAATTTACTTTTATCAGCCATCAGAAAAGAAAATAAGCAAAGAGGTAAAATTCATCCTAACATACTTTGGCGGGCTGCATGCTTGTTTTGTTATTGCTGCTGTGAGTTGGGAGTGACTGGGCATAGGTGTTGTTTTGTTTTTTATTTTGTTTCTCAGATAGGGTCTCACTATTTCAGGCTAAACTGGAATTTTTGATCCTCCTGTTTTATCACCCCAAGTTTAATGATTACCAGTGTGCCACACCATTCCTGCCTTTTCAGATAAGACAACTAAATTATAGATGTCTTGAATCCTTGATGTTCTACTGCAGGCAGCCACCAAACCTTCAGCTTGGCCCTATCTTGAAATCATGGCTGCATCCACCTAGTTTGTCATACCCCTGTTTTTTAGTTCCTCTTCTCATTGCTATGATCAAATACTTTACACAATCAACTCCCAGAAGAAGAGATTAATTGGGCTCACAGTTTGAGGGTACAGTCAATCATGGCGGGGAAGTCATGGTAGTAGAAGCATGTGGCACCTGGTCACTTTCTGTCCACAGTCAGGAAGCAGGTGGCAATGAAAGCTGGTGCTCAGCTGGCCAGTTTATGGAATGCTGTGTCTCCCACAGTTAGAGTGGGTCTTCCCACATCAATTAACCTAACTTCCTCACAGTCACGTCCAGAGGTTTATCTCCTGGGAGATTCTAGAGCCTATCAAGTCGACTACATTGTACATTAACACTCCATCTTGTCTTCTCCACTCCTGCCAGTCCTAACACCAACAGCCAAAGAGAACCTGGGCAGATAGGCTTTGCAAGCAAGCTCTCTCCCCAGCCCCACAGAAGGCCTTTAAGTGTATAAATTGCAGTCCCCCCACCTCTGTCTAAAAATCTTCCAGATATACTCAGTTTTAAAATGTAATCATCTTAATATGACCTACAAAACCAATCTGATCTTGCCTCTGCTAATGTCTCCAATATATGCAGAACTGTCTTTCCTGATTTTACCACAATTTGTAAGTACTTCTGTGTAGTGTGGTGTTTCTCATCCCTATACACCTGTGAGTTATGTGAAGTGGGACCATGATGGTTTCATGTGTCATTTGCCTATAACAAAACACCTACCACACAGGTTCTCCATAAATTTGTATCAACTAAACAAATAAACACATCAGTAAAGCATAGGTAGCCAATAAAATGGAAATTACAAACATAATCGAGAAATGTTTATAATATACCTTATGAGAAAAGCAAAGTAGGAAATTCTATATTAAATAGAGTGTGCTAACATTTGCAGTGTAATTAACATTCTATTAACAATCTGATTGAACCAATTAAGATATACAGTGGATCAGTAACTAGTCTGTTTTATTTTTTTAATCCACTCAGGTTATAATGAAAGGAGATCTATTTAAAAGCATCTATGCAGGTTCTATCTTCTGATGCAGGAAATAAAGTTTGCCTTTAGGAATAAATGACTCCTCTGTCAGAAAAAAGATGTTTTTGTGGCACTGTTAGTTATACTGTGTAAAACAATAATCCTCTGAAGTGAGAAGATATGAAATAATCATTCTTTATTGCCTAGACTTGCATCTCTAGAATTTGGGAGGGGGAGGTAGGGAAGTGTTGAAGCAGGGTTTCACTCTAGACCAGGCTGACCTTGTGTTTACTGTGTAGCCCAGGCTGGCCTCGTGGTGATCCTCCTATCTCAGCCTTCCCACCATACCCAGCACATGTCTAAATTATGTTTCATTTGTGAATCATTTTCTGAGCTCAGCCTCCCCTTCCACTCTGCAGGGAGAGGTCCTTTTAGAGTTCCTTCAAAGAGGCATTGTGCCTGGCATAGAGGCTTATCTTCTTATTCTCACACTCAAGAAGCTAAGGCAGGAGGACTGCTGTGAGTTAGAGGCCAGCTTGGGCTATGCCGTGAGATCCAGGCCAGAATTGGCTGCAGTGAATCCTGCATCAAATAATGAAAATAATAATAGCATAAAAGAAGCTTTAACTGGGACACTGCAGAAGCAGGCCTGAGAATCACATGCTGAAGTCAGCTCAAGATGGGTCCTAAGATGCAACTATGAAAAGGTCTTATTGAGTGAGGTCACACAGGCTCAGAAATGTTAATGCTACATGCTCTCTCTCATATCTGGATCCCAGTTTTATTTTTTTATGATGTTGTCTATATGTCACATGGTCTATACAGACCAAAAAGCAAGAAAGGGGCCAATGGGGAGGCTCTGTGGGAGGGTGGTAGAACATATAGGACACAAAGGCAGGGAGGAATAACAGTGGGATGGAAATGGTTACCCAAGGATAGGGTAGGCAGAAGAAGGAGGGAAGCAGAAAGTGGGAGGATGAATAAAAACTAAAGTTATATGTATAAAACATGTCAAAAAGTACTACCTGGTAAACCAATTATAAGTTTTTATTCAAAGTGTTTGAATGAAGGCTCCCTATGTGGGTGGAGAAAGCTGTGGCCAGAAACCATAGGTTATTAATCAAAAATTCCAGTGCTGTGATAAGATACTTCCTAATAAGGTGTTGGTCAGGAAGACTACAGAGGCCCTGAAGACAATCAATGTCTACTGGTTTCTTGACCACCAAACTAAATGGTAAATCCCTATTACTAAAGACATTACATGCAGGACATAGAGATTCTAAAACTAAACTGAACTGAAAGCTTCCTCCCTGCTACCTAGTCTTCTTCATAACAGAATGTGCTGCACACGCTGCTGCAGGAGAAAAGCCATTGACAGCTCTACACAGCTGTGGACTTTGGGTATTCCTCAGCTGACACCCACTGTTGCATTAGTGGTATGAATGTCATGAGATCAACCAACGATTTTCTATTTGGATTGAAGGCTTGTTCTGCAGGAGGGATTTCCTACCTGGTACTGTAATCCTGGCCAAAAATTTATAGCGAGGGACATAGGCCATAGGAGTTAACCGACTCCTCTGATTTTGCTAAGTTAGCATCATGTCAAGCTGCCTTCTAATTATCTCTATTTGATCCATAGATTGGAAAACTGCTGAGAATAAGAGACTACTGTGTGCTCAACTTCAAGCAGGACATCTAAAGGACAAGAAACCCCATAGAAAAGCAGGAGAGAAGAATGAAAGAGTGTGAGGATGGGAAACAGGGCTGAAAAACACTGTGTTTTGGATATGGCATGGCCATTTGACTTATAAACTCACAGCAGCTGGGTTTTCTGGCACATAATTAGGCATGTCAGTACTTCACCATCAACAGGGGAAAGATACATGAGACCTCAAACCTCTCAGAGTCACTAATGTTAACCAATCATGACAGAAGATATGAAGTCAGATTCTGCAGTGGTGTAGCCACTAGTAAGTTACCGAATCAACCTTCCGGCTATTATTAGGCAAGCGACTCTAATTTAACTCGATGAGTTTTATTTTTAAAGACATAAAAGGAAGACTGCGACTAATGAAGAAGAATTGTGCTATTTATAGGGAAATAAGAAGGGGAACTGGGGAGGATAAGATAAAAATACATAATACACCTGTATGATAATGACGGAATGTAAAAAAAATCAATGAATTTTATAAACTTCAGCAATTCTATTAGATGATGGCTAAATGTAAACATTATTAAAAATTAAGTATATAATTTCATAATTAACTACATTTTATTAAAGCTGAAGTTGTAAAATATTCAGAACTTATCACTTTCTAGTTATTTTTATGATCATTTATGTTTTAAAGTTATATATGTCTCTCATATCTGTGTGATGGAAATATTGTATAATATTTTTTTAAAAAATAGCTTGAAGCTAGAAAAGGTAGTAGTCACACTCCTGAAATTTGAAATTGCTACAAAACAGCCTTATTTATTGATTTTTTAGTTCTAGATTTATTAAAATGTTAAGTGTATGTTAATAATGCAGAGTAAACATTTAAATGTGCCGGGCGTGGTGGTGCATGCCTTTAATCTCAGCACTCAGGAGGCAGAGGTAGGAGGATCACCATGAGTTCAAGGCCACCCTGAGACTACAGAGTGAATTCCAGGTCAGCCTGGGCTAGAGTGAGACCCTACCTCGAAAAACCAAAAACAAAACAAACAAAAAAAAAACATTTAAATGTGGTGTGTGTGTATATTACATTATAACCTAGCACAGAACATTGAAGAAATGTTCCCCTTATAGTCATAAACTATTATTCAATTTAGCCAGGAAGTTACTCTTATCATTGTCAAATAAGTGAGGTTCAGAAATGTGTTTTCATTGTTCAAATTATGTTTGAATGTGAGTCAGTTATCACCCACTGTTGTAGTCAGCTTTCTAGTTGCTCTGAAGGAAAGAACCTGATTTTCATGGTTTGATCTAAGTGTCCCTCACCAACAAATAAATGTGTACTGAATGATCAGTCCTCAGCTGATGGCAGTTTGGGTTTTACAACATTTCTGGAGCTGTGTTGTTGGGGGTGGGCTTATGGGGGTTATAAGCCACTTTCCCCTTGCCAGTATTTGGCACATCTTCCTGCTGCCGTTTACAGTGCTGTGGTGGAGGTGATGTCCACCCCTCTGCTCATGCCATCATTTACCCTGCCAGGATGGAGTCTCCCCTGTAATCCATAAGCCTAATAAACCCATTCCTCCACAAGCTGCTTTTGTTTGGGTTCCTTCTGAGCAGAAGCAGAGAAAGTTGACTGCAATACTGCTCAAAAGCAGCTTGTGGAGAAAGGGGTTTATTTTGACTTACATGCTCAAGGAGAAGCTCAATGATGGCAGGCAAAACAGTAACATGAGCAGATTGTGGACATGACCTCTGCAAAGCTCTGCAAACAGCAGCAAGAAGGTGTGCCAAACACTGGCAAGAGGAAGCTGGCTATGCCCCCAACACACCTCCAACAGGTTCCAATTCCAAAAATGCCATCAGCTATGGATCAAGCATTCAGAACACATATATTTATGGGGGAACACATGGATCAATTCATCACAATCCACCCCTGGCCCCCATAAACTAATAATCATACATGACATAAAATGCAATGCATTCAGCTCAACTCCAAAAATTTTATCAACCCCAATGGTACTCAAACATCTTTCAACTGAGACATAATATCCCCTCCCCCTTAAAAAAAAAGACAAAAGCATAATGGCACAGAACATTCATACTGCAAAAGATGGCATTGGCATAGCAAAGACAAATTGAACCAATACAAGATTTAAAACAAACATCAAACTCTAACTCCAAGTCCAATAATAACCAGGGACTGGTTTCTGAAGTTCTAGTTCTGCCCCTATAGCTCAGCTACTCACAGCTGGGAAAAACTCCATCCAGTGCTGGCAGCTCTTTTTGGCAGCCATCCCATAATCCTGGCATGTCCACTGGGCCTCCACTGGAACCCACAGTTCATCCTAATGGCTCCATCAGCTTCCAGGCAGATAATCCAACACACCTATTTCACACTGCCCATGGCCATCTCAAAAAAAAAAAAAAACAAAACAAAAAAACAAACAAACAAAAAAAAAGTGTTGCAATTACCTTCTTTCTCTGTATTTGTTATATGCTATAGTACCATATGGGCTACCAATTTGTTAATCTGGGGTGGTGGTGGAATAAAGCCAAGTTTGAAGAGCAGGAAACCTCCATCAGCATTCAGGACCCTTACTTCAAAAGAGTCTGCATTCTTCCTGCTGTCCCAATGCAAATCACCTGGCCCAATCTCAGTGGTTGTTGTCGTCTCTCAAACAATTGCAGATGACTAATCAGCAGTCTTTTAACTCCAACCAGAATAGTCCATCAAGTTGTACTTACATAACTGCAAGGCATCTATCGCTTAGCTTGAGGTTTCAAAATCTTCCACATTCTTCCTGCAAATCAGTTCCACAAGGTCAATGCCACAGAATCAAGGTTCTAGCAGTAATGGCTGATCCCACTTTCTAATACCAAAATGGTTGTAGTTTACTTCTCATTGCTGAAAAAGAATATGATCAAAAGCAGCTTGTGGAGGAATGGTTTATTTTGGTTTACAGACTCAAGGGAAGCTCCATCATGACAGGGAACACAATGGTAGGAGCAGAGAGCAGCAGGAAGGTGTGCTAAACAAACACTGGCAAGGGGAAGCTGGCTAAAACCCCCATCCCACCCCTAACCACATACGTCCAACAAGGTTCTAATTCCAAAACTGCCATCAGCTGAGGTCGAGCATTCAGAACACATACATTTGTGGGGTACACCTGGATCAAACCATCACACCCACCATTTGTATCTGAGCTCTACTTGTTTGTTGATTATAAAAATATGTTGCCTGTGAACACTATAATTTAGCAAAAATAAATGAAATTATTCTGTGAAAAGTAATGATTATATAGAATTTACCTTAAAAGTATTGTACATTTTATTATTGTAAAGTATGTGTTACAAACTTTTCTTCTGAAGAGTAAGGTGTTGAATAAAAACCTCATTGAGTCTAACCTATTTCTGTAGCAGAATTAGGTCTTGAAATTACAGTATTTTATTGGGATAAAGAAAATCTCTAGGTGTTGAGGCCTAATAATAGTCTCAGAACTCTACCCATTAGTATTTGGGTTAAAGTGAAAGGAATCCCGAAGGTACATACAACTGTGGTACATATCTATAAAACAAATGCCCAAACTGGGCTCTAAAATCATAAATATCATGAAATACAGATAGAGTGGAGAACTTATAAACAGTTCTTATATTCACTCTAAAGATTTTTATCATTGTATAAAAATGCAAAACATAAGAAATACATATTGTGAGGAAAAATCAGTCTCAATGAATTAAATATACAAATAATGGAGATTTGACATCTGAGTCTTGACTTTAGTCACCAGTTTTGACTGAGATGAGTTCAATGACTGGGCTTATTGATTTCTGTTTTTTGTGTCCCAGATAGCAAACAGCAACCAGAGTAATATGCAGTTCATCTTGTCAACACAGTTTCTTAAGAGTGACAGATGAAGCAAAGAGCTCTTCATCTCTCCATCTAATAATATATGGATCCTGGATAAAAGAGGCTGCACACACACACACACTATATATATGTATATATATAGGTTCCTTGGTGGACAGCTGATAACATCTTTTAAATTGGATATAAAAATGTTTTGGATAATATTTATTAATTTTCCTTAGTATCATCACTGTCATTAACTTGAAAAAGGAAGAAATATATTCCATTGAGAATGTTATAGAAGGAACAATTTTTCCTGATCAAGTAACCATGTGAATCAAGTACTGTTCAACAGAAAATCAAAGTTGTTCATTCTATGAGACAAAAGTGACAAGTCAAATGTTGAGAAACACTGCCAGATGAGAGGATATCCTAAAGTAGCCTACTACAATCTGTAAGCTCCTTGACTCACATAAAATTTTACAGAGAATAATCTCAAGGTAAAATTTAATGATAATTTCTGTGTGAGACAAAAATAGTGTAAAACTGACATTCTTGTGGTAAAAGAAAGTTGCACTTCACCAGGTAAATGTTATATCTTTTAATGAGTGGCCTTTTATCCCTTCATTATTTTTGCTACTTATAATTGGTGTCAACATAGGATCAGTACTTCATCCTTTCTTCATAAGGTTCCCATGAGGATTAAATGATATACAGAGTAGACTGTAGATGTGTTAGCATTATACCACTGCTGTTTGTGAAGATTTCAAGTTCGCTCTGCTACTGTCGAGAGGTTGTTCCCAGGGGGCATTGTTGTCACCCCTTCATTCTGTCAGACATCTCCCTGACATCTCCATGGTCACTTCTCCAAATGTTTAATTGTTGCTTTATGAGGTCCCCTTAGGATTCTCTGGTTGTAGCATAGTAATTGGAAGTTGATATTAAGCCACGAGAGGCAGCAAAGCCCCTAAGATATAAAATAGATTCTTACAAAGCCTGGAGGACAGCAAATACTTCTAGGAATCTTATCTCAGTTATTTGTTTTTGTTGTGGTTGCTTTGCTTCTTTGATCATTTAAAAATATTTGATTTATTTAATTGCATGCAGAGAGAGAAGAAAGACACAGACAATGGGCATGCCAGCGCTTCCAGCCACTGCAAAAGAACTCCAGATGCATGTGCCACTCTGTGCATCTGGCTTTATGTGGGTACTTGGGAATCAAACCTGGGTCATTAGGCTTTGCAGGCAAGTGCCTTAACCATTGAACCATCTCTCCTGCCCCCTCTTTGATCATTTTTTTCTTAAATATATATTTATTGTCCATAATGAGTTACATTATTCAGTGGGCAAACAATGAGTTATCCCCAATTCCCTAATGCCCCCCTCCCCATCCCCAATCAGCTGGATATCCTCCTCCTTGGGCCGTCTGGATCAGTCCCTGTGGCAGGGGACCCTGGATAGTTTAGTACTTAGCCCGGTCCTCATGGCCCAAGTGTGTTGATACTGGAGGGTGCCAAGCCTGTGGATAGTCTCCCCCACCATGGCTCTTACAATCTTTCCGCCCCCTCTTCCGCATAGTTCCCTGAATCGTGGTGGATGAGTATTAAGGCTGCTTTAAGATCTTGAGTTTAGGGGTCTTTGTGTCGAAGATCGTTGGTTTCTGTCTCACTGGCTTATCCTGTGTAGATTGAATGTCTTTGGCTGTGGGTCCCTCGTTCCTCCCGTCCTTCTCTGCGGGATTCCATATGGATCCTCCACATTATGACTGTGGTGGCTCCTCTCTTGCCAGAATCTCAGGTATCGGCCTACGGTCGGTTGGTAGGGTTAGATGGGCCCCAGCGCTCTCGCTGCATCCTGAAAAATACAAGCACAATCTCCATCGGAGAGTGTGATCAGTGTAGGTTAACAAATATACACATTTCTGGATTATCTATATTCTATTTTTAGTAGCCTCCCCATCAATCGCTCCCACAGTGCATCTTGTCTCAGGAGTCCAAGAGTACGGGATCCAGTAATTATCGCCCTGAATTCCAAGTTCCAGACAAGGGATCCCCCTCACTAAGTGGAAAATTGGCCAAATTTGAAAGCTGTTGATTGTCTCCCCCAGGCCCAGGCTCCTCCGTTGCACAAGTGCTCCTTTCTTGGTTTGCTGTTCTCTCCCAGTAGGGGGTGTGGTCAGCCTACTCATGACGGCAGATTGTTCTTCGTGTCAGTGGTCTCTGTTTACTCCAGCTTTTATTGATCAATTTCCCTTGGCAGCCTGTGCAGTGCCTTCTAGCACTATACTGAGTGCCTTCTGGGGGCTGGATACCATTCTGGTCGTTGAAGGGTCTCTCCACGCTGGTCGATGGCATTCTGTGGTTTCTTCAGCAACAGGGTTTTGCTTCAGGCCTAGGGAGGGCACCCAAGAGCTTTGACAGAATTCTGTCATGTTGTTGGAATCTCATGAGTCACTTTGGTCAACAGCTCAGTGAGGGAAGGAACAGTGGATGGAACCAGGGGTTGTCGGGCTGCTCTAATTATTCACAGGCTTAGACTCTCCCCTACCATTCATGGCCCCTCTTAAAAGATGACGCTCACTACTTACTCAATAGGTTACAATATGATCGTGAGGATTTGTTTTGAAACCTAATATGGTTTATGCTCAAGTTTAAGCCATTCCCCTCCTCCCATCCCTTACCCTTTATTCATAATCTCTCACTTCTTAGTATTAGTCTGTATAAAGAACACGGTTATCTTGGTTAAGAACCACATATAAGGGAGAATATGCGGTGTTCGATTCTCTGACCTTTTGAGTGTTCACTTAGTAAGATCTGCTCGAAGACAGACCATTTTTCCCTAAATTTCGATATATTATTTTTCCTTTCAGCTGAGTAAAATTCCATCGTGTAAATATACCACAGTTTCTCTGTCCATTCCTCCATGGATGGGCATTTGGGTTGATTCCAATACTTGGCTAAAAACATTTTATTTATTCATTTTCAAGCAGGGATACACACACAAAGAGAGAGAGAGAGAGAGAGAGAGAGAGAGAGAGAGAGGGAGAGAGAGGGAGAGAGAGAGAGCACACATCAGGGCCACCACCTTGTGGGTCTGGCTTATGTGGGTCCTGGGGAATTGAACCCGGGGCCTTAGGGACTGGAGGCAAGTGCCTTAACCACTTAGCCATCTCTCCAGCCCCTTTTTGATAATTTTAACACTAGACATAGAATTCTGTTTCTACTCAATACAATTGGGGACAAATAATCAACTGGTTTTCAATTATTGACATGAATGAGTGGGAATTCAATTAAAATATCACATATGTCATTGAAATCTACATGAAGCATTTCAAAATTTATGGAGCAGATTTTTTGCCATTTCTCCGCTACTTTTAATCTTTGCCACCAGTGCTCCTGTCTGTGTGTTTCCTGCTCTTATCTGCTTCCCTTCCCACTATATAAGTAGTCAACAGGCTAGTCAAAGTAACTTAACATCTCAGTTCTACCCTGGATGAGAGCAAGCAGGGGACCTCAACAGGCTGATCAGTGTTCTTTGGAGACTCAAAGAAATGCTAAAAGAGGGACCTTCCTCTTCTCTGTGGAATAATTAGCAGAGAACAGCTTTAGACAGGTCATGGCTCAGAGAACTTTGCCATCTTCATGAGTTTGCCTCATTCCAATAAGACTCATCATAAAGGTCTCTACCTCACTCTTATGTTCTTAACCTGTTACCTCACAATATTAAGCCTTCCTTCTGTTACCACTCGAGACACAGTGTGGAGTAAGACAGCAAAATGTGTCCTCTTCTTGATGCAATATGCATGTGCTGCCCCTGGGCTCTACACAAATTCTATTTCTGGGAAAAATCAGCTGTTATCTACTGCTAACTGATGGTGTGCTGTGTGTGAGTCCTATGCTAAGTAGGGCACACCATCTTAGATGATACTTGGTGATCTCACTCAGTGAGTGTTATTCACAGATGATGAATCTGCCAATAAAAAAGTAGGCTAGTGTAAGGTCACAGAGAAAGTGACATTCCTTGGACTCAAATCTCAGTATGTCTGATTCTAATGCCAATGACTTTTTGCTAATTTCTTTAACCTTCTTGCTTCTGAAGGGATATACTGTAAATCTAGCATTAGAAGGTGAGTTAAAACCTCTGTTCAGCCTCTTGTTTGCACCTTGGACTTGGATCTCACTGACCATTTCACTCATCATTCCATTGCCTCTCCACATCACTTGGAGGTCTCTGAGTGTTGCATGCTCACATTGATACTCCTGCATGGAAAGTCCACCCATCCAAGACATACTTGACTAAAGGCTTTTCAGCCTTTCACCCCAATTTTCTGTGGGATGGGTTACCAGACCGTCAGATGAGCTTCCATGTGCCTCTGCACTTACCTCCAGAACCTGCTTCCTGCAGAGTCTTCAAATTTATCTGTTATCAGCATCCTCTGCATAATCTTGTTTAACTGCACAGAACCCACACATTTATACTTATTTATAAATTATATATAGAACTTTTTTCTGATACATAATGTATATTGTGAATCATAATGAAAAATATAATATTTTAGCATAAGTATTCAGAAAATGATGTACTTAATGTTACAATCATTGTATTGGCTCCAGGCTACCATTACTGCCAATAGTTCAGGACATAATTTATACTTACATAAAGGCCTGCCATTAAGGGAGTGACAATAATTCAAAATTTTAAATGGGCACCTTGACATTCTATTTGTATGTAGTTGCTTATTAGATCTGATTAGACTGGTACTGTTTTTACCTCATAATGTGACTGACAAGAGAAAAATCTGCCTTCACGTTCTACTCTTCGTGTGTGTTTGTTATTACCATTTCTTCTATGCACTTGCTTTGAAGTGCTATTTTGTAGCCATTTCTTCACTTTGTAAGGGTTAGACATGCATATATCCACTTACTAGACACTCCTGTGGCACAGCACACAGTGAAGGGTGCTCCATAATAGCCAAGTAGACCTTCTTGCCCATCGTAGGCTAGCTGCTGAGCTGCCTCTGGAGTTTTCCCATATCACATGTCACATTCCAAGTGACAGGAGAGGCTCAAGGAGCCCACACAGCAACTACTGCCTAGGGTGCTTCTTTTGTTCTGATACAATAAAAATCAAATAAAGAATATACATGGGATTTTTGACCTTGTGTGATGGTCACCCACCCTGAGGACACTACTGATTCAGAAGACCACTACTCTGGGATAGCTCCTGGAAAGCAAAGGTGACATCTTCTTTAACTTTTGCTTTGATTAAGTCAGGAAGGAGCTCTCTCTCTCTCTCTCTCTCTCTCTCTCTCTCTCTCCCCTCCCTCTCAAAATAATTATGTATTTTAAAGGTTTTATGCTTATCATTTAATCCTCATAGTAATTTGATGAGATTTTGTTCTTATCCACAATTTATACATCAGTATTAGCTTGGCTTAAATATTAACTTGGTGTAGGCCACACAATTAGCAAACCATAGAATGGAGATTTGAATCTCAGTGAACTATCTCTGTCCATATGCTTCTCAACATCTCCATTCTCCCCTACCTCTGTACTATGTGTACATGCATACACTAATTAAAATA
Source organism: Zapus hudsonius (assembly GCA_004024765.1). NCBI lineage: Eukaryota > Metazoa > Chordata > Mammalia > Rodentia > Dipodidae > Zapus > Zapus hudsonius. The sequence goes on from PVHP010016561.1 coordinate 16,393, forward strand.
TACTGCCATATCGCCATATGTGAGATGGAAACACACACATATGCAGATAGCAATAGATAAATGTAAGAATTGTTTGCGTTGCCCTTGCATCTGTCCATCCATCCACGCAGCATTTACTTTTTCCCTATGTTTTTGAGCACCAAGCACTCAAATGTTCTAGGCAGCAAGGATACAACTGTGAATAAAATAAGTAATATCCAGACCTTATGGTGAGAGAAAAACACTACATTTAAATTAAATCCTATACTGTTAGAAAGTGATGGATTGCAAACATGGCGAAAGATGGGAATATAAGTGTTGAGGGCATTGTGAGGGTATGACTATAAATAAATTATTAAGTAAGGCCTTCTTTACCAGAGAGCCTTTGACTATAGACATAAAGAATTTGAGGCAGAAGCATGATCAATGTTCTTCTGGAATAGTGAAGACCACCTGCCTGCATTAACATGTGTGTGGTAAGCAGAATAACGCTTCTTTATAGTTGCCCATATCCTGATGCCAAGAATCTGGTAATACATGCTTTGCATGGTAAGGGGTTGTAGATTGTCACTAATCTAGCCATCTTGAGGTGTAGAAGTTATTTGCATTATGTGGGAAATCACAATATATGCAGTTAACTGGGGAGAGACGATGCAAATAGAGAAGCAAAGCAGCAAAACAGTGCAGTTAATACCAAAAGGAAAACTTGAGACAGGAAATACAGGAAGCCTCCAGGAGCAGAAAACACAAAGAAAGGATGTTTCCTTGGAGATCCATTAGAAATCGGCTTTGACCAGGGAAGTGGCTTCTAACTCAGGGAGACTTCTGACTTCTAGAACTGTAAGAACATGAATCTGTCTTGTGTAGGTTTGTGGCAATTTGTTGTGAAAGCAACAGTATCAAAGTAGCCCAGCAAGCAGAGGAAGAGCAGTAGGCAATGAGGAAAAGAGACCACAAGAGTCACGTGAGGCCAAGCAGGCCATTCTGCCTTTGTTCCATAAACACGTGTTGCAGAGGCCACTGGAGGCTCTGAAAGAACCCTAGTCTCAGAGAAGTCAATTCTTAAAGGAACCGGGTTCCTGCAGTTGTGGGAAAGACCACAGCTTGAAAGTCAAGTGGACTGAACATGAACTTTGGAGAAAGAATGGCCAAAGAGGATTTCGAGAGCCAGATTCTAAACCATTGAAATAATCCACACAAGAAGCCAGAACAGCGAGGCTGTGGTGGGACAGCATGGAATCATCAACAATGGGTGTGGCGTGCTCTCATGACAGAGCCCACAGAGTTCTGTCACTACCTTGGATGTGGAACATACAGTACAAAGAAGACTCGGCCATCTCCAGGGCTGGGGTGACGCTCAGTTGGTAAAGCGCTTTTCATGCTAGAACCCACATAAAATCCAGACATGACAGCATGCACCTGTAATTCTGCATTTGGAGGGGAAGATTCCCCAGGCCTCACTGGCTAGCTAGCTTAGATGAATCAGTGAACTCAAGGTTCATGAGAGTCTGTCTCGTGGAAAGTGAGTCAGACACTTGACATCAACATCTGAGCTCCCCAGGCAAGCACACACATGCGAAGGTGTACTCCCCCCCACACACATATGCAAACACTGTTCATGTGTGCACACACACATGTTGTAAAAGAGCTCTCCAGGTTCCACCTGAGCCACATAAGGATGACATTGCTATACATAAACTGAGGTTCTTGAGTGCAAGGCGGGGATGAAGGGGAGAGAAGCTTTACACATGTTAAATTTCACACTGCTTTTAGTGGGTAAGATCTTATTCCATTCTATCTGTCGCGGTTTTTGAGACAATTGGACTTCCTCTTAACACTGGGTTTAGACAACTTCATTGACCTTGTACCGTTGCTTGCTGCTGCTTTCTTATTCTGCTTCATGCTTTCAGTAGCACATGTTTCAATTTTCTTAATTACTCTAATTCCCATAGCCGTAGATTACTTTTATGCTTTATAATCTGTCCCTTTTTTTGAGAGAGGATCTCAGTAAACACAGATTGGCCTTGAGTTAGCTATCCTCCTGCCTCAGTGCAGAGATCATTAATGCATCACCAAACCTAGCCCTACCCTTGAAGTTTAACATGAAATCATAAACATATGTGAAATGTCTCATTTAGGATTTGCATCTCTAGTTGAGGATCTTACAGTATTGTATCATAGACTACTCTTAAAGACCTTCAGTCTTTATTTTACTGTAAAAAAAGAAACAAAGTCATTTATATCTACAATTATGAATCATAAGATTAGTTCATACAATGTATCTAATTTTGGATAATAAAGATATCAACAATAAAAATATGAATTTCACAACATTTTATCAGCTTCTGTGCTCACCAATTTTCCCTGGTTTAATTTCCCCCTTTTCCCTACTTTTCTAATTTATGAAGGTTCCTTTTTATTTTTTGCATGTAGTGAATTTTTGTGTGTGCATGTGTATATTTGTATGTATATGGATACACATATGTGTAATATATGTACAATTGTATGTACATGTATCTGTGTATACACATGGTGTATGTTTGTTGGTGGGTGCACATATGTGTAGTATGTGTGCGAGTGCATGTATGTGTATCTATCATGTGATGTGTATGTATGCTTGTATGTCTGTAGGTGCATATGCGTATAGTATGTGTACAGGTGTGTGTACATGTATCCATATATGCATGTGGAGGCCAGAGACTGCCCTTTGATATCTTCCTTAATCACTTGCAACCCCATGTACCAAGTCAGTCTCTCAACTGAACCAAGAACTCACCAACTGGGCTAGTCTGGCTAGCTAGCTAGCTCCAGGAATCCCTTGTGTACTGGTTACTTTCTCAATTCTGGGGCAAAATACTGACCAGAATCAGCTTATGGAAGAAGAGAGGTTTCAGTTTGTTTCTTTGTTTGTTAATGGTTCCCAGAGGAAGCCTATCCATGATGAGGAAAGCAAAAGAGGAACAAAGAGCCTTCATCCCATCCTCACATCAGCAGGAAGAAGAGAGTGAGAGAAACTGGTCTTCAGCACTTTTAGTCCTGATCCCAATGACACTTTTTCCAGCAAGGCACAACCTCACAAAGGTTCCACAACTGTCCGCAAAGGTTCATCAGCTGGAGGTTAAGTATTAAGCACGTGACTCTAATGGGGACATTTTAAATTCAACCCACCACATCTTGTCTCTGCCTTGTCACAACTAAGCCATGCTTCCAACACCCTTGTGGCCAGAAAGCATAGAGATTGGGTTAGCAACCTGGGATATTGCTTAGCTTGGGCAGGAAGCAAACCCATTCTCACAATATACTTGGGCTGCCCATTGGGAACCTAGGGCCCCACCAGCTCCAAGCTGCATGTATGCCCCACTTCAAAGAATGAAAGAGGCTTCTCTTCCCCTAGTGACCATTAATTGTCATCAGTTCCTGTTGAAATGTGTCCTTAGATATATCTGGAATGAGAAGAGCAGGGAACTACCCAGCCTGGACTAGTTTAGGATGCATGCACAGCAGACAAGCTGTTCTCTCACTGAACTTTTAGGAAGAATCTTCTATTCATGCCTTATGCTTTTGCATAACCAGGCATACAAATGAAAGCTCAGAAGCATCGTGGTAAGTGACGTGCACAGTAGAGAAAAAGTCATATAATTCCAACCTGTCAAACAGATCAGAACACCACCCAATTTATGTCCTTAGCAGCAGACCCCCTCCTTCTTGTGAATTCCGTAAAAAGAAGCCCTGGGCAATAACCATGACTCTTGACTTTCTGCTCAAGTGGCCTGCTGCCCCTTTGGGCAATGTATTTAAAACTTTCATTCTTGCTATGGTTTTAATGAAGTTTTTGCTGCTTTACTTTTCATCAGTGCTTTAAGCAAGATGTCCAGAACCATGGAAACAAGTAAAGGAGATAACCAGCAATAGATATCCTGAAAGGTCTCTTTAATCAGAGTTTATGATAAGTTCATAGCTTTCTAAATATCTAAATGCATCTCTTTTGTCTAAAATTTAAATCACAGTTTATCTGAATATATAAATTAGAGAAAATGGTGTGAAGAAGGCGGTTCTTTCAATGACAGTGAGATGCCCTGTATGAGAGAATTCAAAACAGCTCTATCCTAAACCTGCCATGTGGGGGTCTCACCATCAGGACCTCAGGAAGCTTCAACTTTCTGTGATCTGGTTTCACCACACAAATCAAGAGTAATGAGTTCCATGCTGTCTATAACCCACAGCATGTGTGAAGAGTTGGCCAGGAATGTCAGCGAAGCAATTTCCCCTAACTGGAGGGAAAATGGCAACACTGCGGGTATTAATTTTAAGCGTTTTCATCCTAATATTAGTAAAAGATCCAAATTCTATGTTTATGAGTCCTCCTGGTTCAGAGGTGTTTATTAGACATGCTCTACAATTCAGTTATTTATACTGCTTCTCTTCAACTTTATTTTCCTCCTATGTAATTTAAACAATTTAATAGGAGGACTTGGTTAGGGAAGGCACTAAAATTCTCAAATTCATTTTTATACACAGTGAAAATTAAATCTCAAGGGGGAGGTATATTTTAAATATGTTTGTACTCATGTAGGGCAAAACTCTGTTTCTCCTCCATATCTGAACTTAAGAGGAATCTCCATACTGGAAATAATTTTGGAGTGGCCCTTCTGAGCAGAGGATCATCCCAGGTATAAGGACGGTCTGTCAAATACCTCACATACATAACAGCTTGTTGCTGAATCTGTATTTGGCTACCTAAAAGTGTAAATATGAAGTGAGTCCTTGACAAAATCAGATGATTTGGAACTAATTTTGCTCCATTTGAAGATAACTTTCATGAACCGTAAATTTTAAGAACAGACATTTCCCTCACAACACACTTTAATCATGGGAATTGAAACAGTTTTATAAGTGAAAGGAAAGCTAGGGTGTTTGAATGCCCACAGAAAGATGTATTTCCTAATAAGAGGTGACAGGTATGAAATGCCAACACAAAACTGGTGGCATTTATAATACTATTTATATTCTTTGTCTGAATCCATGTGCCATGCTGTGATTTTTTTTATCCACCAGTTAAAAGCTATAAAACCTGATCAAATTTAACCAAGAGTTACTATACTTGTACCATTACAAAAAAAAAAGACCCTTTTATTGCTTGAGTTCACAATCTGTCCACTTGAATTTTCACCCAGATTTCTGAAGTTTTTCATTTGTAAAATTGTATAAAAGGTTGTTGAACTTGATATAAATTCTTCAGTGGTGTAGGCTTTGGACCTATTTTTACTACTTTTTAATCACTTCCACACATTACTGTGGTGACTGCAGTATAAATCAGTTTGATCTGATGACCAAAATTTTATGATCATTTTGCTTGTGTTGCAAAGAGCAACATTCCCATCCTTGGTTGGATGATTAATTGGGCCAGAAACAGGGAAGCTGACATTTAAAATCACCAAATGTGCTCCAGCTCTGTTCAGATAGTGTATGCCACTCGATCTCTCTGGCAGCCTTATAAACAGAAACAGCTCCATTTTCATATATAAGAGGGCAAAGTCTCAGAGATGTAAAACAACTTATCTGAGGTCATACAGTAAACGGGTGAGATGAGAGTAATCCGAGTTGGGCCTGGTGGCACAAGTCTGTCATTCCAGCTACTCAGGAGGCTGAGGCAGGATGAGTACAAACTCAAGGCATGCCTACGCAACTTGGTAAGTCCTTGACCCAAAGACAATCTCCAAGGAGTGTTGGGGGCATTACTCAATAGTAGAGTACTTGCCTAGCATGCACATGGCCTTAGGTTCCATACCCAGCATTGCTGGAAGAAAATGGGGTGGGGAGGGGAGGGGAGGGGAAGGGAGGAGAGGAGAAGGAAAGTGAGAGGAAGGGAGGAGGAGGGAAGGAAGGGTAAGAGAGGGAAGGGGAAGGGAAGGGAGGGGAGGGGAAGGGAAGGGAGGGGAAGGGAAGGGAAGGGAAAAGCTCAGATCTTCCAGGCTTCAAAGGCCCTGCATTCATCTCTCCTATCTCCTGAAAGGTCACTCGATGGGTGGTTTTAATGGGATCAATCTCTTGTCTTGACATTTTTGTCCTTTCAATTCAAGAACATCTTTCTAGTAAAGCTACTTATGCACGAAGTGTGTGAATCTGACCAGTGAACTTAGCTTTTGTTCTGTCTGTAGGGGAAATGGGCTCTTCCTTAAGTAGCCATCTGACAACACAGCCCCACTCTGATTCTTCCATCCCCTGGCAATGTCCTTTCCCAGTCACCAGTGCCCTCTTTTACATCTTTGGACAATCAGCAAGTGTTTATTTTTATCAGCCACAAACTATGGTGCGAGTTAAAAATATATATTAAGATAAATAACACAGTTCCTCCAGTTTACATTCTTGAAGGAAAAAGGCCATAATGACAGTTAATCACACTGCTCTGGCAAATACTGCAGGAGACTCACTGAGCAAATAAATGAGGACACAGAATAGTGAGAAATTAGTCTGCCTTTGGCCTTTGATGGGGTTTCTCAGAGGAGATGAGCTCTTTATTGCCTTTCAAAGTTGAATAGGAAATTAATTTGCTAACACACCGAAAGCAAGGGATCTCATACAAAGGAAGTTGTGTTATAAGGACCAAGATGATCAAGGTGGGGGCGATGCCATGAATTGACCCGATGGAAGAGCAGAGGCAGAAGAAAGGAGAGTGTGAGAGTTGCCTGTACCTGCTTCAGTAAGGTGCGGAAACTTGGTTGTCTAAAACTCAGCAAGGTATCGCCTTGTCTCTTCCCAGCTTCTGGTACTTTCCAGCAGGTCTTAGGCATCCCCTGGATTGTGCAAGCATGACAATAGTCACATGGCCACCTGCTCCTTGGATGAATTTACATCATCCATGTGTAACTATCTAACTCCTAGTTCCCCTTTGACAAGAAAAAAAAGCCATACTGAGCTCGAGTCCACACTAGCATCTCACATTACAGTTCTTTTGCAGACATCTTATTTTTAAAATATATTTACCCTCTAGGGCCAAGGAGGGGTTGTCTAGGACTTCAAAATGGCTTTTCTTTGGAGATCTTCAAGGTTGGATCTTCAAGGGTAGGTAGAGAGCTATGGTGGATTATGAGTGAGCTATTCATTCAGCACATATTATGGATTGCATATGGCATGCTGAACATTTGGCTGGAGAAAAAAAGGTTTTTAACAAAATGAATTTAGGGAAAATGTATTTTTCAGTCAGTGCTCTGTAATGAACCATTCCAAATTTGGTGGCGTATAACAGTTTATTATTGTGGGCCAGTCAGGGACCTTACAACCTTGTTTGTTCATCTGGCAGACTACTTCCGATGCCTCTGACACATGTAGGGTCTCCAGGTTGGTGTTTATGGTTCACTTTCTCCTCATGACACAGGTTGGGGAATGTTCTCCTCTAAGTGCAGGCTGGGACATTTTCTCCACATGACACCCTGGCTCATTCTCCTTGAGATGCATAGGGACGCCTCCTTGTAATCTAGTTGGTGTCAATTCTCCACACAAAGCCAGATGATCCACCAGTTGTCACAGGTTGCAAGCATTGTTTATAATGCTTCTTGGGGCACATGGGCTTCACCACTCCCTTGGCAAGTTCTACTCATGACACAGGCTGGAAGAACTTTGTTCTTCTGGAGACAGTGTCAGACTCATACAACTTGTGATACTGGTTGGTGCTTGTGGTATGACAGATTGGAGCACATTCTCTTTCTGAAGCAGGTCAGGGCTCCTTCTTGTGATGCTGGGGAACTCTGGGTGGGGCTGGTTCTCCTCACAACATTTACTGGGGCTCCTCTTCATGACATTAGATGGGGAGACTTCTTGTGTTGCCAAGTGGATCATGTTCTCCTATGGATGCAGCTTGGGACAACATCTCATCATGAGACCAGGTGGGCACACTTCTTGATGCCAGGTAGGGCATGTTTTCATCATGACTGGTTGGGGTACATTCTTCTCATGTCATTGTCACAGAAAAAGGATAGCAAGTAAAAGCAATCAGAGCTTTAACTGCCTAGTACCAATGTGGTCACAGCAAGGCTTATATTCAATCTCAAGTTTTATAGGTAGCAACTGTAGTCACATAGCAAAGGAAGAAAACAGAGAAGGAAGTAGAGGCCTGTGGAATTTGCAACAAATGAATCAAGCATATAAAGTTGTTATGTTGGTACCAGGTATGTAGTAGCTCCTTTACTCTACAGTCATAGCTTGCTTGCCTCTGTAGGGTCCAGAGTCAAATGATCTTTTTTTTTTTAACTCCTTGTATTTTCAACCCATTTTTAGCTGATTATGAAAGAAGGAAAAACCTTGATATTCAAGATAAAAAGATTGATATTAGTACAATGTGATAAACTCCCAGAAATACAACCAGAGATTCTGTCTCACCTGGTGAAAGAAATTGCTTAGTCTGTCACAATGAAATAATAATGGAATTTGAGGTGTCTGTTGCATTCTTTGGGGTTAGACACAATACCACTTCCCTAAGGATGCATCCAGGTGTAAAACATCAATAATGCTGAGTGATACCAGAGAATTCTCTGTGGCCATTTCTCCTGATCCATTTTTAACAATTGGTGGGTTTTAAGGGCTGTCTGGAGGCCCTGTAGAAATGCAGATTAGATCTAGACTGTGTCTACCTCTATGCTAACACCTTACTGTCGGGGCTCACTGAGTACTCTCTCTTCCCCATCATTACTGTATTAACAGCATCTCTGTGCACTCAGGCTCACCACCATGGCAGCTCCCATAGAGCTGAAGGCTCTCTCCTAGCCTCTGCTGGTAATTGAATTATAACTCAAACATCAAAACCCTTGATCTGTGAAAAAGACAAAGATCCACATTTCATTGTGTGTCATCAGGCAGAAACATACATTTGCTTTTATGGGGGGGGTAACCTCAGAGGAGAAAGACATGGCTCTTTAGGATCATTTCTAAATAGCTAGATTTTTTTCTCTCTAATTTTAAAAGTACAGCATTATTATAGACTACTTTCACAGTTAAAGAAAATCAAAAGAAGGTAAATTAAGAACCTATTACAACCACCACTCAGAGAAATCTCAGTGAATATTTTAGTTTCTTTCTTGTAACTCTTGCATACACAAAAATGTTTTATATAAAATTACATGAGAGAATAGGTGATCTGCTCTTTCTCATCTTTACTCTTGTGGGAATTAACCCAGACCATTTTCAATGAATATTGTTCAAGAAGAGCATTTTATGCCTTTGGGCAATCCAGTAAATATTATACTTTTTTTCCCTTTTCTCATTTATTCTTGTCATATTTGGCATCCATGAATCAGTAAAGGGACCTTCTTTCAGGATGTTTGTGGTTGATGTGGACTCTTCATCCTTAATGTTTATCTGACCTGAGTCCCCAAATGCAGAACCCGTAGGGCACAATGTGCTTGTAATTTGTTGGAAACACAGTTCAAGGAAACACAATTGAGGATCAGGTCAGAGTGTTAAGGAAGTAACAAGAACCAATATAAGAGTACATTATCTTGGCTAGGCACCCTGTAGGACCATCCAAGAAGCATGGAGATCAGTCACAAGATCACTGAGATAAAGAAGGAAGGTAGAGACTCCATAGACATGCGACCCTCTCCAGTTGGACAAAGACACCTTCACAGAGCACTTCTGGGTTTCATAGACCGGTAAAGTGTGTCATCATTGGCCTGATGTGGGGCAATGTCAAAATGGGTCTTTGTAGGTTCCTAGAAGCTGGTGCCCAGCAATGGCTGAAAAATATGAATGGATCTGGTATAGTGAAAAGGAGGTATGTGATCAAAGCCTTGCCTGTTCTTGGTCTACAATGTTTTCACTGTTTGCAATCAGATAAAACATGCACAACCACTTTAGAAAACAAAAGAGGAAGATGTATTTTGACTCACAGTTTCATAAGATTTGGACATTGGCTTCACTGGTTCTGGGCCAGTTATAAGGTAGAGCATCATGGTGGAATAAAGCTGTTCACCTCATGCTAACCAGAGATATATCCTTCCAGACAACTTCCAGTTTATCCATCTCCCAATAAGACCATCAATTCTGAATTCACCAATACATTTATCCAATGGACATTAGAGCTATCAGGAGCCAAATTCTTCACAAAGGCCAATCAGCAGGCAACCAAGCCTTGAATACATGAATCTTCCAGGGACATTTCAACTCCAAAGCACAATATTGTTTAAAATGCATATCTTATTCTTAGTTTTACATGTATGAAAATGAAGGGAGATAGAAGAAAGCAGGATGAAGTTGGAATGAAGATGGATCATCACATTCTGCCAACACAGTACCAGCCAGGCCTCCCAAAATAAACACTCAGTTGCCTTGTTCTGATTATTCTCCTCAAGGAGCAGTTGCTAGTGACTCTCTGGCATTTTTGTGTTCTCTTCCTTGGCTGTCATTAAGACAGTAATATAAGGGGGACACTTGATTATGGTAGAAAGTCTTAAGATTATGTGTGTGTGTTCAAATTTTTAAAGTAATTTAGGGAAGAATTTTAAAGCTAGGAGCATTTTATTTTAATACATAGATACTAAATCCCCATTTTTACTGTAAATAGCAATATTTTAGGTAGTTTGGTAGACACCAAGGTTAATTAGGTATGGCAGTGGAGATGGGAATAAGTAGGCATAAATATAAAAATATTTTGTCCAACAAATATAGTATGTTAATCACTTATTCATGCTAGCATGAATAATATATAAACAAACATCAGATGCAAGTATTTATATCCAAGGGCTGATGATGACTAAAGAGTACTATGTATCTCTATCTACCTATCTATCTATCTATCTTCTATCATCTACCTATATAAAATGTTATAAAATCAGAGTGCTTTTACATATCTATAGATATAGATATATCAATATTACCTAGTTAGATGTTTGTAATAAACCCAAGGAAATGAGGTAATGGTGTCAGGCTCTAGATCAAGATATGATTTCCCATTAATTTCTTCCATAAAATGGTAGCCAGAAAATGGGATTCATGGCTCCCTATGTACAAAACAAAGAATAATGATAATGTTAATTTTATTGGATTTTGGATTGCTATGACAATAAGATGGGATAATGTATGTGAAGCACTCAGTACGTTGCCAAATGTATAGTAACAATATATTCCAGGTGTTTTCATATTCTTTGGATTTCTCAATGAGTTCAAATACATTGTTCAGAATCCCCATCATGGTCAGGGCTAGAACATCTATGTCTTTCTTTGTTTCACCATTTTTTATGAGAAAGAGAGAGAGAGAGAGAGAGAGAGAGAGAGAGAGAGAGAGAGAGAGAGAGAGAGAGAGAGGTGGGCACACCAGGGCCTGCTGCAACTGCAGATGAGCTCCAGAGGGATGTGCCACTTTGTGCATCTGGCTTTGTGTGGGTACTGGGTTTTTGAACCCAGGCCATCAAGCTTTGCAATGAAGCACCTTTAATAGCTGAGCCATCTCTCCAGCCTTCCTTCCTTCCTTCCTTCCTTCCTTCCTTCCTTCCTTCCTTCCTTCCCTCCCCTCCTTCCTTTAATTATTTATTTTTATTCTTTCTTACTTTCCTTCCTTCCTTCTTTCTTTCTGTTAATATGTAGAGATTTAGTTAGCATACAGAGATTCAGTTTTCATTCATTCTGGCATTTTTAAATATACTTTATTTTTATTGGTCCACTTCTCTTCCCTCCATCCCCAACCCCTTTCTCTACCAATTCTACTCCCTTGCCCAGCCTCTCCCCTTTCTGATCTTTATGTCTGCCTTTGGTTACAGCTCTACCTTGATAGATTTTTGTACACATTTCCCTTCTACATATGCATGCTGAAAACTAGTATAATCATTAACGAGAACAGTGTGGAGGTATCTCAAAAACTGGGAAATAGAATGCCTATATGATCTAGCTATCCAACTTCTTGGTGTATTCTTGGGGACTCCACATTCTACTACAGAGATCCTTGCACATCTATCACTGTTCAGCTCTAATTACAATAGCAAAGAATTGGAATATGGTTCCCTGTCTCCCTGTTTAGCAGTAGATCTTTTGAAGCAGGAACACTAGAGAGGATGGATAAGTTCCAGATTTTCAATCTTTATAACCAGAGAAACATTATGCATGTACTGGATAGAGAAACACTATTGAATAAATAGCTGCTGGCAGACTCAAAGCCAAATGTTGCAGTTATCTTTATGTTGCTGGGACAAACAGCTGACCAGAAGCAGCTCATGGGAGGAAATGGTTGGCTTCAGGCTTACAGTGTCCAGGGAAAACACCATCAATGGTGGAAGAAGCTGGTTCAGTTTGTCATACATCCACAGCAGAGAGAGAGAAAGAGAACAGCCATGGTTCAGGCTGACTCAGAACATACCTTAGGGCTGGACTCTAATCCATGGTCCAACCTGGTGACACACCTTCTCCAACAGGGCTCCGTCTGCTAGATACCTTAGTAGAAAGCTTAATCTTAATTAAAAATATCTGAGGCTATCAGGGACATTTACAATAAAAAAACAACTTTGAGTTATTAATGTATTGTAAAGCTAAATGCTTTGTTTAGCATTGCTTGGTAGAACATTGTTCCCTTTGGTCAGGTATTCAATGATTAAAAAAAAAAATTAAAGTGTTCACAGACCATGACAGAATCCTTCAAAGATACATTTTGCTCTAGCACAGTTGGCCTGACCACTAAGATGCTCAGGAGAGAATCTAAGGGTCTGTTGTCTTGTTGGATCAAAAAGAAGCAGGTATGAGACTGTTTGAATGGAGGGAAAGCTTGCTTCTGGCTAAAGCAAGGCCTACAGAAGACATTCTCCCATACTCAACCATCTGGAAAAGGAGAAAGGGTTCTGGATAGATTGCTTGTTTATCTCAGTGGGCCTATTACATGAGTGTTATATAGGCAGTGAAAGACCAAGTTCTTCATTCTTCAAGCCTATGAAAATTTACTCGTGTGTGTGTGTGTGTGTGTGTGTGTGTGTGTGTGTGTGTGTGTGTGTGCGCGCCCCCACACATGTGCACAAGGCATGCCTGTGTGTACATGTAACTGGGGATGGATTCAGGGTCATTAGTGTGCAAGAACAGACAATCTGAAGCAAAGAGAAAGTCTTTTGGGATAGACGTGGGATGAAATCCATATGCTAAGTGCATACCTGTGTTTGCTCTAAGGCAACTAAAAGTTCTGGAAAATACATTGTGATTTCTATAGCTTATTCCCTGAGTATTTCTACAGTGTACTTTATTTGTTTTGTTTTATTTATTTATTTTTTTAGGTAGGGTTTCACTCTAGTCCAGGTTGAACTGGAATTCACAATGTATTGTCAGGGTGGCCTTGAACTCATAGCAATCCTCCTAATTCTGCCTCCTGACTGCTGGGATTAAAGGCATGTGCCACTATGTCTGAAACTACAACGTACTTTCTCATAACCCTTCACTGAGTATGACTTTGATCCAGGCACTGTATGTATATGTCATATGGCAGACCTCCCAAACTCCTGTTTCCATGAGGGCTGAATCTGGAACCACGATCTGTGGAACACCACATGCTACCCTGAACCATTACTAGCTGGCTTCAGAATTTTTATTGCCTCTGGGATATTCCCTTTGTAAAGAAGTGTCTGGTCTTCTTGGGTTTTCTCAATCATTGTCATCATTCTGGGACTTTTCAACTGAAGAGCCTTGATGTGGCATTAATGCTTTAGCCTGTGTCTTAGGGTTCTCTAGAGGAATAGAACACATAGAAAGAATTTAGTCAAAAGGGGATTTATTGGATTAGCCCACAGTCTGCAGGCCTGAGAGTCAAGGGAGGGTAACCCCTCAGTCTACAACAGCTACAGTGCCCCCTGCTGCCTGCATTCTAGATAGGCCACCTTCCCTTCCCAGGTGGGCTGGCCTTGAAGCCTGCCCCTTCAAATCTATAAACCAATTGGTTCTTTCCCTTTACATACCTGTATTTGACCAAAAAAAAATACATTTTCAATAGACTGTAAAGGCCTGTCCGTGCTGTTTTCCACCTCTCTGCATCTCCTGACTCTGCTCTATGATCTCTGCTTTCATACACGAGTCTGGCTTCCCTTTCTCCCTCACACACCCAGCAGGCTGGTCTCTGCTTCATACTTTGGGGTAACTTCTCACTTTAATTCTATGTATGATTTTCCTCTGGCCTGTGAATCTAGCACGTGCTTGTTTCCCTGACACTCTAGATCTACCAGGTGGGTGCTTCTCTAAACTCTGGCCCTGATTTGTGCAATGTCTCTAAACTCTGGGTAATTATGAGTATAACTCTCTTTACTACTTATTTCTCATTTGATTTTCTTGGTCTCTGCTTTGATATTTCCCCCCTGTTATTCTTTCTTAAGCCACCGCCATTTTCCCTCTTGACTTTCCTCCATGTGGTAGCTCAGGGTGGATGCTGAGTGTCTCTTCTAAATCTCGCTACATAAGCACCTAGCTTCAGTCTTCTACGTGCTTATGGCTCCAGCCATTTCTCTTAGGTGAATCTGCCGTGTTTTCCATATGAGTATGTTCCCTGCTCCACATGCTTAGGACCTCTCTAGCCTTCTTCAAGGATCCCAACGCCCCTAAATAAGATGCACAATTTGTGACTTTTTTCCTGAAATAAATATAATAATTCTTAATTTATCTTTCTTGAGTACATTTTTATCAGTTCTTTGTTAAATATAAGGCAGGACCCAAAATTGGGGTTCATAAACCTGTGGGACACCTCCTGAACCCCCCAATCCATGTGAAATTACTATCTCTTTCCTTTTTGTGGATTATTTCATATTTTAATCTTTTCCTTTGTTTCTTTCCATTGTTTTTATGTTTCACTTTTATTTTTTTCTTTATTAAGCGTAATTAGATACATTGAATGAGCAAATGAGCTGATTCCCCCACTTCCCCAATTTCCCTCTTTCCTGTCCCCAATCAGCTGGATATCTTTCTCCTTAGGTAGTCTGGATCAGTTCATGTGGTAGGGGGTTATGATAATCTGGGAGACAACATAGTTCCACCCCCCTTTATATGTTGTTACTGAGGGAATCAATGTGTCTGGGAGTTCTCCCCCACCATGGCTCTTACAATCTTTCCACCCCCTCTTCCACATAGTTCCCTGAGTCATGATGGGTGAGTATTAAGGCTGCTTTATTGTTGAGGTCTTAGGGGGTCTTTGTACTTCTGCTTTAGGTTGTATTGAAATTCTTGCTGTCTGTCTGGCTTATTCTGTGTTGACTGACTGGCTGTGGTTGTGGGTCTCTTGCTTATTCCACCACTCTCTGTGGGGTTCTATATGGAAGCTTCATGGTAGGTCTGGCGTGGTTCATCTCTTGCCCAGATGTCAGCTATCTGCCTGCGGTTAGGGTTGGAGGATCCATAGCTCTGTCTCTGCCTTCTGAAAAATACAAACAGAAACTCCATCAGAGAGTGAGATCAGTATAGGTTAACTTAGATACACATTTCTGTATTAGCTAGATTCTATTATTAGTAGCCTCTTTGTAAATCACTCGTATAGTGCATTTCTCTTTGTGGGCCCAAGATTCTGGTTCCAGGTACATTTGGCTCTGAGTCCCCAGTTCCAGTTAAGGGCTCCCCGTCACTGAGTGGATTACTTGGCCAAATTAAAAGCTGTTGATTGCCTCCCCCGGCTTTGGCTCCTCCATTGCACAAGTGCTAGGTTCATGGTTTGCTGTTCTCTCCTGCTAGGCATGTGTTCAGCCTACTACTGGTAGCAGACTGTTTCATGTCATTGGTTTGTGTTTACTCCAGCTGTCCTTGACCAGCTTCCCCTGTCAGCTTATGCAGTGCCTTCCAGCACTGCACTAACTACCATTTGGGGGCTGGTTACCGTTCTGGACCTCACAGGGTCTCTCAATGCTGGTAGATGACTTTCTGTGGTTTCTTCAGCAGTAGGGTTTTGCCTCAGGCCTGGGGTGGATATCCACAAGCTTTGACAGAATCCTGTCTTGTTTTTGGGACCTCATGAGTCACTTTGGTCAACAGCTCAGTGAGGGAAGGAGCCAGCGACTGGACCAGGAGTTGCCAGACTGATTGATTTTTCACAGGCTTAGAGTTTTCATCTATTCATTCTTATGCAAGCCCACCTTGCTTTTGGCAATAAAGTTTTGTTCCCTCAGCACACAATAATTCCTCATTTTATAGACCATTCAACTATTTATGTCACTCTCTAGGTTATTACATAATGCTCCTCATAACTGCGAGTGTTCCTTAGCATGATAAACTATATCTAGCATATAATAATTACTAGCTGGATTATTAATGGAACCAGCAGAGGTTTTTAAGTAGGCAAGATATATCTTATATTACATTCATACATGCATACCTGTATTATGAAGTTTTTGTTTTAGAAGAACAAAAAGAGCTAATATTCTTTTTTTGATACTGTAAAATCTCCCATTTTTTTTACCTTTCTCTTTTTTCTTGGCCCTTGTGTGACTCTATTGCAGAGCAGAACTAACCATAGTGAGATACAAATCCAAAGTCATACCAGCCTGAATGAACTGTTCAAAGATCCTGGACAATACTGCAAACTGACTCCATTCAATAGTGATGGGTGTTTAAGAGGGAGAGACTGCTCCAGGATTACTAGACTATTGCTGAGGAAGGTTTCAGTACCTTCAACAGTGCTGATTAAGGATCTCCCAAAATGAAGACAAATCAAGGACCAATACTATGAAAAGCAAAAATTTTGAATGATTATTATTTATCTAAATTTGTTAATGTAAAATCACTATGGTACATTTCTCTAGATTGAAGTATCATTCAGGCAAAACACTATTATTCCTTGTAAATTAGCCATTTGTAGAGAAAATGCTACTTATCTGAAAAAATGTATGCCATGTTTTAGTGGTGGCAGGAGAGAAGCTGCTTTTTTCCTGTACTGGATCACGCAGCCATAATAAATAAGCAGAAATCTGCCTAAGTCCATTCTCAGAAGAGCAGTTCCTAATCCTTTTAGGGTCGGGGAATGATTTGTGCACAGCAATCTCCTATCAGCAGCTGTTCTTGTTTCTCAGAGGAATCCAGTTGCTTTAAGAGAAAATATTTGGAACAACTTCTTAGAAACTGTTCAGGAAATGGAGTTGGGTCTTCTCACCATGTTGAACCAACATGTCCAATGTCTTTGTGGCTGTGCTAGGAATGTTTTTCAAACAGTTGTTCGCTTAGATGTTTACCTTTTCTTTACAATAAAAGCAGATGTGTGAGTTAAAAAGACTTAAAAAGGGTCAGCTACCGTGGTGTGGAAGTAAGTATATGTATTACACTGGATTACATTCTCTGGTGGCTTGTCTCTGGATGTGTCAGGTTAGCCTCTAGGTCCTCTGCTTCTAGAACATATTAACACTTAAGACTGGTTATGTAAAGTATTCTACACAAGTATAGCATGGCCTACTAAATAAAAAAAATAGGAAAAAATTGGTCTCATATTATCAGTTTTTGAAATTATCATAAGTAATGTCCAGAATCATACTAATTCAAATCCAATGTTTCCTTAATTTTCTCTAGCTTTCAAATATTTCAGCCTTAATGGTCTAAAGTGTATATGTTCACTCAGAGTGTTTCAAGGAGCCCATGTCCCCAACTAAACTGATTGTAAACTGCATTGTCATCCTTAAATATTATCTGCCATTATGAGAACTGGACAAACTTCCTAGATACTGATGATTAATGAAAACACTGTACTACCCTCAGGATTCAGAGGATGCTTGGCAGACTTTCAGATTTTCTCACCACTCTGGCTTCTCAAGAAGCTTCTAGGAGTATTGTCTCAAAACCTTTAATGCCATTTCTGTCACTTCCAAACAAGCTCAGAAATATGTACTGAGAAATGGAATTTTCTTCAGACATTGCTTCACCTAAGTCTTCCAGTTCAGAAAGACAGCAGGCTCTATCAAGTGAGTCAGTTTTGTCTTAAAGGCAAATATATGTTATTGAATTTAAGTGCCATTTGAAGAATATGAAACAGCTTTCGATGTGATTCCTTAAGAATACTTGCCTTTTCCAGGATGCTCAACTGTTGCTAGTAGCTTGGTATTTGTAATTGTCTTCGCCAAATTCCCTTCTCAAGGTTCCAGAAAGGAATTGTGTCCCTGTCACTTTGAAAGCAATACTGTTCATGTGAAATACATACTTAAATTCCAGTGCACATCCTTGCAAAACTTCACTTAACAGGAAAATCCAAGTAGTCTTGAAATAGACAACTGATCTTTTCCAAGTTAATCCACTTCATCTTTTATGATTTTAATATGAGGGGACATTCCCTGCTCCCCAAGGACACTTGACATTACTACATCAGGAAGAATTTCCTTCTATCATTCATAGGCCAGGCCTCAACATAAAATCATATCAACCAAGGTGAGAAGAAAGAAACCTTTCAAAAGAACCACACTGAAGCTGTCTGCCCAAGTGTCTAATTTCCCCTCCTCAGCATGGCTCTAGTTGGCTTCAGCTGGGGTGTGGGGATGGATGAGGCTGGAATACTTTGAACACTTCAGGATACTATGAATGGTTTTACCTCCAGCTGTGCCTACCTAAGCAAAATGAATTGGCTAATTGAACCAATTACCTGGCAATCCAGCTCAATCACCTCCCCTATAAGGAAGCAACCTGCAGAATTTGGAATTTTTGCCAAGTAAGTCAGACTAAGTACTTTCTCTACACAGATTTAAAGGTTGGGTTACAGAAAAAAATTGCACTTCTGTCTGTGAGGACATCAGATTAGGTTTCACCTGGGTTTTCACTGCATATTAGGAGGAGGAAGAGTTAGGTCAGAGGTACTCAAATTTTAGCAAGTCTCAGAAACACCAACAGGGCTTATGGATATGTAAATTCCGAGTCTGACCTAGGACCTAGCAATTTAAAATTTTAACATGTTCGCAGTGGACACAGATATTATTGATACAGACAGAACACATAGTTTGAGAACCACTGATTTAGGCATGCTCTTCTGGAGATGTAAAATGATGTAAGGCTTCCTGTGGTAACTTCATTTTCTCCTATCTCTTGGAAATCCAAACAAATACACTGTTTTGTATTTATTCATTGTGGTAGTTTGAATAATGTCCCCCAAAAGAATTAAGGATTTATTAAAATTATTAATTGTCTCCAGGCTTCTGGCTAGAGGAAGTACCACTTTGGCCTAGCCTCCTGGGGACTGACCCTTTCTGATTTGGATGTAAAATACTAAGGATAGATATGCAAAAGAAGAGCCGGATCCCTGACCTGGAGTTCTGCATTTTGT